>JALKBU010000312.1:0-49346 GCA_023091735.1 Trichomonas tenax
TGCATATAGAATTCTGTGTGCATATGAAATCCTATATGCATATAAAACCTATATGCATATGGAGGCCGGAAATGCATATAGGTCACCTAGTTGCAAACCAAAAAATTATATGCACATGGGTCTAATGATGAAAAAACATTCAATGAACTCCAAGATTGGTATGAGCGTGGAAAAGTTGGATCTCCGAATGCCCATTTCTTTGTAGTTGGAAATAAAGTTGATCTCCAAGATAGTCGCAGAGTCACGGAAGCGCAAGGATCATCGTTTGCGAGATCGATTGGAGCTCAATATTTCGAGATTTCTGCCACTAAGAACATTAATTTCGATGCATTTCAAGAAGCAATCATTGGGAAATGCATCGAGCTTTCCCATTGAAATTACCTAAAGACGGCAAACAATTAAACTTATTATAAACATTTAATTTTTCATTTTCTTTATTATGTCTGGAATTTTTCATGGTAATCAAAAAAAAAAAGATTAATCATCCTATCAATATTGCACAAATTCATACACCAAAAATTTGAACATTGGCCATAGAGAATCATAGAACCATCATTTTTACGTAAAAATGAATTTAGATGGGCTGCAAACAGAAATGAAAATATCCGAATCGATGTCTCCAAATAAAAGTGACAATGACCCAAATTCCAACCGAGATAAAGGAACTGGGCGAAAAAATTGATTATTTTTTCACAATTAAAGATAAAGTTCCTCAGCAATATGTTGAGCATGCACAAGAAATGATTAAAAAGGGATTAATTTCAACAAGAAATTTTGCAAACTTTTTAAATCATTGTTTTATGATGCAAAACAAAGACGAGACACCATTTTTCTATGAAGTTATGCAAAAGTTCCTCGAAACTAATCCAAATGCCAAAGATGATTTCAATAAAGAAGCAATTCTTGAATATATCCTTAATGCCTTTAAGCCAGAGAATTACCATCCACCTCGCTTTGATATTATCATTGAAGAAGACAATATTGAAGAATTTACAACATATTACAACGATCATATTGAAGATATTAAACATCCAGAAGTTATTTCAAAAATATTCCGTGATACAGTTCAGCGTGGAGCGATTAACAGCTACAGATTCTTGATTGTCAACAATGTCATGAAAATGATTGATAACGATTTGGTCGATTTTTCTGATGCTGTCAAAGGAGGTAACAATGAAATAATTCATGATTTTGAACAATATTTTCCTATCAAAGAAGAAGCTTTTGATCAAGTTTACTTACTCCATAATCTTACGTATATTGATTATCTTCATAAAAAGTATTCATTTGAGTACAATCCAAGTCTTGCACTCAAATATTTTGATATTAAATTATTTATTTCTCAGTTCGAGAAAAAGGAAAAGTTGTCAAATGATGAACTAATGAATTACATTACAGTTTCTGTTTATGCAGGCATTAAGATGGTTCTTGAGTTCTTCCTGAAGAAACTCGCCCCAATTGCCAATACAATTCCTGATTTATTCGATAAATATACCAATCTTATCGTCATCTGCGAATCAGAACAAAACTTAGAAATCCTCGACTTCCTTATGACGTTTTCTAGAAGTATTAGATTTAGAAACAAGCTTCTTCCAAACCTCACAGTTGCAGTTTATACGAGCAAGAAGGTATTCCTCGGATGTGTGAAATACTACAATCGTGGTGATAAACTCGATGGAAAGCATGATTTCCGTGACTTTTGGTCCACAGTTTATTCAATCCATGATAAAGAATGTGTTGAAGCTCTCTTTGCACGAGGTGTATATCCAGATAAAGTTATCCAAGAAATCCGTAGTTCAGGTATATTATAAATTCTTTATATATTATTGTTATTATATAACAAATTGCTCTTTTTTGTATCGTAATGTTCATTTTGATTAGAATCATTCGTTTCAAAATTACTATCAATAGTATTCATTACTCCGATTAACTCTGCCAGCTTGAAATCTATGAAAAAATGAACGAATATTTTAAAAATGTGCTCTGTTAATTCCACTGATTAATTTATGTTCTCGAAGAGCATTTTCTTGACAACATGAAATCTTCATAGAATCTGCTAACGATACAATAAGAAATGGAACATAATTTCTATTTTTATTGATCTTTAGGGTGAAATATTCATTTGAAGGATCTCTATTTTAAAATTTGTCATGCAAAATAATTTTTGACGGATAAATAATTTGACATGTAAAATCCATTTGACATATAAAATTCTTTTTGACACGTAAATGCAAAATTTTGAGAAAATTTTCCGATTTCAAGCATCCCATCATCATTGCCAACTGTTGTTGTGCTGATTTACAACGTTGGAATCTCTATCGTCATTATATACAATTTTATGTATTTGAGGCGAAAATAATCATTGAGAATTTGTATTTTTTGATGTCTCTCATTATTGACGTGAGTTCCATCCGCATGAAAATGGAGGAGATCAGAAAGACCTCGCAGAGGTCAAAAATCTTAGGAAATCGATCGTAACGAGCAGTAGCAATAAGAAAATTATCGAAATCTTCAATAAAATCGAAAACGTTTCGGAACCAATTACAAATCAGCTTGAAAATCACAAAGGAAGAGATCTTAATGATCTAAGAAATAAATACGATGATTTGTTAGAAGAATATGAACTAATTCGAGATGAATTGTTCCATCAGATAAAAACCTGGATGCTGAAGGCAGAAATGAACAGATTGTTACCAAAGAGGAACAAAGAGAGTCTCAAAATGATGCATTGATTAGATATGAGCAAGAAACTGAGGAAGTCGATATGTTCCATGAACAATCCAAAAAAAATCGTTTTGGCAATGCGTGATTTGAACGATGTATCAAATAAATTTAATGATGAAATCCAAAAACAGAGTTTCATTGTCCACTCTGTTGATGGCAAGATCGAAGAAACAACAATCGTCATGGACAAAGCTAATGAAAATCGTAATTAAGTATCTTATTATCAATCAAAATGCAGAATATAAATAATCTATCCTTTGTAATATACTATGATTCGATAGACAGTATTTTTATATAAGAAACAAAACACTATTATAATTCTGAAATTTCAGTTCCATCTCCTGTATGATTTGAACATGATGATGTTGTATCTATTTGCTCATCACTTTCTTCCTTAGCTTTATTGTCTGGTGCGGCTTTAGCTCCTTCTTTCGGTTCTTTGAAGTCTTTTCCTTGAAGGAAGCATTTGATTGGTTTAATGATGATAATTCCACCAAGAATAAGACCAAAAGAATAGGACAGACCATAGCACCAACATATGGGTGTTGGATCCGTTTTGTGCGTGAAATACAAAATTAATGCAAACACAATAATTGAAACTAATTGTGATGCCAATGACAACAAAGTTGAAGTTATACCGAGCTGCAGAGACTGCAGCATTGCAGGGAAGTTGAATCTACCAAAGACGACGAAACCAAGCGCATTTCCAACTTGTAGAAGTTTTCCACCCCATTTGAGGAATCCTTCACCACTAGCAAAGATCATAGATATCTGTACAGGTATTGCCCAGCTGAGTATCGCTGTGATTGTTCCCCACATCAAATTAATCCAATTTAAGTGCAAAGTCAAGCGAAGCCATCTTTTATAGTTCTTCGCTGCATATGAGTATGAGGCAGCTGGCAAATAACCCATTGTGAAACCAATCATCGCGTTATTCGTAATTTGAGCATATCTAAATATAACGTTATATCCTGCTAAAACATCGTTGAATGAGTGTCCGCCGTTGTGTGAAGCATTGCCAATGAGTTTTCTAACGATAATTCCTGGAATTGAAACAGAAAGATTAGAAACGAGTTGTGATAAGCCGACTTTCAGCGATGGTAATGTATTCTTGTTGAATGATTTGAATAGTTGTGAGAATTTGGGCTTCACAGCGAACTTTCCTGCGAAAAATAATCCAAAAACAATCAAACCAGGAATCGCTTCAGTCAAAATTCTGGCCCATGCAGCGCCAGCAAGTCCCCATTTGAAGAGTAACAGGAAGAGAGGATCCAAAATAACCATATTAACTAAAAGTGAGATTACTTGGATGATTCCAAACAACAGAGAACGTCCTTCAGCCTGAAGGAAACCGCCAGAAGTAACGAAAAAGCATGTAAAAACTGTACACATCAGTAGCGGAAACATGTATTTGAAACCTAATTGGACGACTTCTTCGTCTGCGCCGAACCATCTGACACCAAGCTTCACAACAGGAGCCAATATTGCCGGCACAATGATTCCTGAGAGCACACAAACGCGCATTAAGTCGCACATGACTTGGCTGGCTTCTTTTTCTTGTCCTTTGCCAAACAAGGCGCTGATTTGTGAGCTACCAGCGACACTCGTCAAAAATCCGAACGCACGTCCGATGTTATCGAACGCTGTATAAGTTGATATGGCGGTCATTCCTATCACTCCGACAGATTTCGAAATCCAGATCGTGTCGAGGATACCGTACAAAGCGCTGGCGAGTTGTGAAACAATAGGGCCGATTGAAAGGACTAAAATCGTTATCAGAGGCGGACGTCCAGCCAATCTATAATGTTCGTCAACTTTTTTGGCTGGAGGCTTCGGGGGTGCTAGTTCGTGCTCTTCTTCTTGTGGAACTTCAACACTGTTCGAATTATTTTCTTCACTCATTTTTTTTAGATTTTTCTAAAAAAAATTGTGAAATTTTGGTATAATTTCTGACGTTAGAAACGAAAACATGGATATATTAACGATTCTCAAATTTGTGAGAAAACGATCAAGAAATTATCGCTGCTGCATTTTTATTATACGATGTATAGGCAGCGTATTTTATGTTGTGAAAAAGCGGCTAATTCTCTCCAAACTTTTTACCTATCATTCATATAATTGTGCTCTCGTGAACGAAGATTATGTTTTAATCGGATTAATCAATAAACAAAATCCATATTTTCGTATTATAGGAAAGCCATAACATATTATTGCAATGGATTTATATATATTACCATGATTTACCACTGTTTAAAAAGATGAATCTAATCACCACGATAATGGGTTATTTAGATTGCAATTCTTCTCAAAGATTGAAGCTTCTTTTTAGGTGAGTCAAAAAAAGCATCCTCTAATTATTTATATGATTTGATAATATATAAAAATGTCAGATTTATTTTGATTTTGACACTTTACAAAATGTGGCATTTTATCGAATGGACCTTTGATTTAGCTTATTTTCGATTAAATTTTAATAAATAATTATACATTGTGGAGCCATGTTTATAACAAAAGCTAAAAAGTAAATTCAAAATTTGCGCCAAATTTTTAAACGTTCGTCGAGGAAGTTCCGGAAAAAATGTAAAAAATCAAATCTCAATGCTCGAATCACAATTATCGAAGAATTTCCTTCACGATGTTATAGTACTAAGGAAGTCTCCGCAGAGCTGTAATGTTCAGATCCTGTGTTTGAAGAAAACTCATCAAAAAGGAGATCCAACTGCAATTACATTTAAATTGTCAATAAATGACGGTGAAAGTTCATATAATGCGTTCCTTCACAGTCACTTTAACAAGTATATCGAAGAAGGAAGGATAAAGCAATTCACAATCATCAAAATCACAAAATACACATCAAAAATATTCGGCTTGCATCATTCGTTTATAATATTGGGTTTTGAAGTCGTCGATAACACTATTGATCATATAATAGGTGATCCAAAGCAAATCAGTTCTCAACCTGAAATTCAAAAACTTTCTGAATCACAACCATGCCTTCCTGAAATATTCCATCTCATTTCCAATCTCTCTCCGTACATATTTAATTGGACAATTAGAGCGAGAGTCGTTCAAAAATCACCAATCAAATCATATCGCACAATTAATGGTCAAAGAAGGTCATTTTCGATTATTGTCAAAGACATAAACGATGATGAAATCGAAGCCTCGTTTTATGATGGTGATATCGATCATTATTTTGATTTGATTATAATCGATAATGTTTATAGCTTTTCAGGCGGAAGTATTATACCAAACACACACAAATACTCTTCTTCACCAAATGATTACTCAATAAAGTTCGGAAACAAAACTAAGATCATCGAAGTTCCAGATTTAGGAGATATCGGATTTGTTTCATATAATTACAAAACTTTAGCAGACATTGCATCGCAAAGTATGGATTCTGTTGATTTCATCGGTATGGTAGTTCAAATTAATCCAATTGAGAAAATTGATTCGAAATTTAGGATAAACATTTCCAAAAGAGTTGTTGAGTTGTGCGATCAATCTAATTTACTTGTAGATCTAACTCTATGGGATGAACAGGCTGACAATTTCCCAGAAACAGGAAATTTTGTTGTTTCCTTGAAAGGTGCTAAAATCACAAAATATAGAGGAATTGCGCTTTCATCGCTCTCAACCACACTTCTTGAGATTGACAGAAACTGTGAGGAGGCCATGAAACTCAAGAATTGGTTTGAAACAGCGAAAAATACAGTTATAGATATGGAAAAACTTTCTTCGAATTCAAGCTTTATTTATCCAATTCTTTCTTTCTCAAAAGCAGCAGAAACATTCAACAAAGACACTCTATATCATACTGCTTTTGCTACAATCACAGATATTCCAGTGATGAAAAAACTGTATTATTGCGCCTGTCCAAATCCAATGTGCAGAGGAAAAGGTTTATATTCACCTGAACCAGATCTTTTTCTCTGCGAAAGATGCCATCAGAGAGTGGAGCATCCGCGATATCGTTATGCTTTCTCGCTTGATGTAGCTGATGAAACAGGCTCTGTAAGAATTTCTCTTCTCGGTAATGATATTTTAGGCGAAAAATTAACAGGATTTTATATCAATGATTGGGTTGCGAAAACGAAAGAAATGAATGATGTTGAAATTAAGGCACTTTTATATTCAAGGCTGTTCACGTTATACAAGTTTAAACTTCGGACAAAATTAGATAACTATAATGCAAGAGTTAGAGTCAAGTCGTCTGTGATACAAGGAGAAATTGCAAGTTATAGTGATGCAGCGAAGCATTATGCAAAGCTCATAGAATCTAATTTTTTTTGTAATTGTTTGTTATTAAAACATGATTATTAAAATCCATCAATTTTCTACAAAGATAATCGAATTTTTGATTTGCTGCAATGCAATGTGAGTTCTACGTTGAGAAACTTTATCAATGGATAAAATCTAACTCAAGAAATCCATCGGAGATATAAATAGTCACTGAAAAATGTGTTGACTGGCCTCATTATGAGAGATATTGTTATTCAGAACACATCACAGTGATTATTAATGGGAATTGAATCGATAGAAACTTTAAGAATAACAGGAGGCAACTTAAACATCGTACCAGTTACTGTTGTCAATTTGCAGAATCCAACAACATCTAAATCGAGTTCATGCTGCGATATTTGTTGCATTTTTTCATTGAAATAGAGACTTAGAGCTATTTTAATTCAGCAATTTATTTTCAAAATATATACACATATTATATATGAAGCAAGAACATATGTTAACAAAAATATTTGGCGTGAAAATCGTAAAAGTAACAGAAATATCATGGTCAGCAACTACACAACAGAAGTCATAGCAATACATGGAAGTAGTGCTCCTTGTGGCGTTGTGGCACCAGATGCTTGTAGCTGGTGATCACAATTTTAATTTGCAAACAAGCTCATTCACTATAAATCAGATCGAAACAAGCTCATTCACTACAAATCAGATCGAAACAAGCTCAGTCAGTACAAATTAAATCGAAACAAGCTTATTTATCCTACGAAATTCCTTACATGTAATTTAATATTATTAAACATTTTCAAAAACGCTCAATTTCTGGTTGACTCCATCATTATAAGCGAGGTTCTGGAAAAAATTAACCTAGAATTGAGCAATTTTGGAAATACTTAATAATATTAAAAATGCTTAATGGTAATGTAAAGGCAGATACATGACGGTAAGTCATAGCAGCCAACTTATTCGTAATATAAAGACTGTAAGTGATAAAGCCAAAAAGCTGGTTAATAATTTTGATCGAACACAAAATGTGCCTTCTGCTTGTATTCTAAAGACAGAAATACAACGGCTATTCGTTGCAGATGACTGCCTGTAAGTAATATAGGCAAAAGGTGCTGAATACGTTTCATTCAATGCTTCAAGATGCTCAAAACGGTAAGTCATACCAGGGGCTACAGTGAGAATAACACTGTACATTCATCGAAATATATATTAAAGAAGAAAAAAAAGATTTATTGATACTTGCATGCATTTGGCTGACTGAAACGAGCTGCGTAAAGACTTCACTTGATCAGGCATCAACATTTGGGTTCACCACTCCCAAACTCCGCAAGCCAAATATATTAATGACACTTTTCTGTTTCTTTCAAAAATGCGCCAAATTTGTTTCCCGCCATTATTTATAAAAAATCTTGCAGTGCATTAAATTATAAATTTATGTGCATTTCCATGTAAATTTAACTTTTTATCTGAGTTCTCAAGTTTTTGATTTTTCTGGATTTAATATTTCCTTATGTGACTTCAACACTATTATATACAAAGGCAGCAGAAATCAAAGAACTATTTAAAAATATATGTTATCATTAAATAATATCCGAATATTAGAATTCATTCCAAAAATGTAATATTTTAACCTAAAACATTAAAAGTATTGTTTTATATAAGCTATGAAATAAGAATAGTCAATTAGAATATGCTAGAAAGTTGTATATTACGAGAAAGCTATTTTTTAGTCCCAAAATTCCTGGTCAATATTTTGTTTTTTTTTTTTGAAAATATTTTTGTGAACCAATAATGAACGAATTACACCCTTTGATTCATATGAATACATGCAGCACATAGTACAAATTGATTTTATCATGTTTCCAAAGTTCTCTCTTAGATCAATGTCTGTGCTTTTGAGTGTTTTTGCGTCCATGTAAATGGACTTTTGTTTTATTTTAGCATAGTGTTTGCGAATCCGTATTAAACATATTGATGCTAATATGAGCACATGATTTCCAATGCATGGGATTTCAGCTTTATGACTTTATACAAGATTGCACTCAAGTTTCGATAATACTGTTCATATTATACAATCACTCCTATTATTTAAAATCTTTCTATTTCATCTACAAAGTCTTTAAAAACTAAAAGTTTATTCTTTTAAAACCACCCTCAATGTCACATTTTTGCACAATGCTTCAAACACAAAAACCAAAACATTTGATAAAAGAGAATGATTTGAATTTACACGATATATTTTGACATGTAAAGTAGCAAAAAAGAAACGAATGGAATCATCTTCCGATTTAAAGGATGATTCTATCGATTATGCGGATATTCATGACATAAATCTCGCCAACGTTCGCTTGGTTAAAGATAACGAGCGTTTGACGAACCTTGTAAACTCATTAAAGCATCAAATCACAGAATCGTGTCAATTCGTCGAAAGGAATGCGGAACTTGAGCGAAATAACCAGAAAATGCAATCAGAACTACGAAGTACACGTTTGGAACTCGAAGATTATAAAAATAGACTTGAAATTTCGTTGAAAACAATCGAAGAATTGAAAAATAAGCAAAACAAAGAAACAAACACAAGGCAGGATTTAACTGCCTTCATGTATAACGCAGACAAAGAGAAAAATGCTTTAAACGAAGAAATCAAAGCTTTTAAAGAACAAATAGAAAAAAAGAATAACGACTTATTAAAGATTCAAGCGGAAACAAGCAATTTACACGCAATTATTACGTCTATACTTAAGGTTTCGCAAACGTTTTTTAATCAAGTCTTCGAAAATCCAGATCAATTGATGAATTATTTAACACAAATGCCAAATAAAGACGAATCAATACAATCACAGGACCTTAGACCTGTAATAAATTACGATGAGGAACTTATTTCAAAAATTTCTCAACTTAAAAATAAAATCAAAAAATTAAAGAAATCTCAATTAGAAAATCAATCCAACATCGACAAAATACGCCAAGAAAATGAAAATAAGGTATCTGAACTTAACAACCAAATCATGAAATTAACAAATGAAAAGAATCAGATTCAACAAAAATTTTCTTTAAAGGAGATTGAAATAAATCACGAAAAATCACAGCAAATCAATGAAATCGAAACCCTAAAGAAGAAAATCCAGAGTTTACAGAATAAAAACAACAAAAAAGAAAATAACGATATTAAAAATAAAATTATTGAAGTTACAGGAACTCTTAAACAAGAAAACGCAAATCTAAAGCGTCAGATACAGGAAATGCGCCAACTTGCAACCGAAAAAGACAGGTTGGCAATTGAAAATCAAAATCAAGCGAAATTATTAATGGATCAAAGGATTTATTTCGATAACCAAAAGGAAATTATGAAAAAGAAATGCGATAAAATGCAAGAAGAGTTACAAAAAGCTAAAAAAGATTATGATGATCTTGAAATTAAATTAAAATCAGCTCTTTTGGATAAAGATTCACAAGAAGAGAACAAATTGGCGAATATTGCTAAATTTAAGTGTTTAGAGTCATCTTTAGCAATGGCTGAAAATATAAAACTCGAATTAGAGTCTCAAAATAAGAAATTAACGCGATCTGTTAAATATTTGGAAGAAAATGTCGAAAACAGTAAATCAGAAGTTTCGAAGCTATCCAAGCATAGAGACAAACTTGTATCCATTGTTGGAAAGCAGAATTTGATCATCAACAGTCTCGAAAAAGCGCTAGAGAAGATTTCTTCTGAAAATAGATCAATGAAAGATAAAATCATAGAAACAAAGACGAGAATTATAGAAAAGGCTTCAGAAAAGCCACAGAATGTAGAAATGCCAATCTCAGCGTGGTTCTCTCAAGAATTTTCAAGAGATCTTTGCAACGAAATCAACAAAATTGCAAATTCGCCAATCGAAAACATTACAAAATTGAAGAGTATTCTAAACACAATTGGATCATATTACAATAATCAATCTCAGCAGAAGGATCAAAAAATTAAGCAAATTGCAGCAGAAAACCAAACAACAAAAGAACTTCTAGAAAAAGTCATCATCAATATTTCGAATTCATTAGAATTACCACAACTTTCTGTTTATTATATCACAGCTGATTGCGATCATGCAAACTCCGATGTAAACAAAGCAATTGAACAGTTGAACTTGGATAAATTGCAGACATCGAACAATAAGCAAATTGTTGAGCAGGATTTATCAGAAATTATTGATAAACTTGCTGTTAAAAACAAAGACGAAGCGATGGAAATGATTAATAAATTGTTTATGACAATCAATAATACGAAGACCGAATTGAAATCTTACAAGAAGCAAATCAAACAATTGAAGAAATTAATTAAAGCATGCACAAGTCAATCAGATGCAAAAGATGCTGCAAATCAGAAACAAATTAAAGAGTTAAATGAAGAAATTAAGAGCAAAGGCGATGAAATAATGAAACTTACAAACGATTTAAACATCGCAGAAAGAAAGATTAAAACACAAGAAAAGATTATTAATGATATTAAAGACAAGGCCAAGAATGATATTGCAGATGTTATCAATAGTAATTCCAGAAGCAACAAATCGGAAGAACAAAAATACCAAAAGATGATTTCAAATCTAAATGAAGACAAAATGAAAATTAAAACAGAAAATGAAGAACTTAAACTCCGTATCAAGTTCTTAGAAAATGAAATATGCCAACTCAAAGGATGCATTATGACTGTTGAAAATGCAAGAAAGAAATCTGATGATGAAATATCAAAGATGATGAATCAGTTCGATACTTACGATGCAAAACTCAGAGTCGAATTTGCAAAGGAGAAAGAAAATCAAAAGTCTTTATATGAAAAACACATTGCAGAACTCAAGCTTAGGAACTCTGAACTTGCTGAAGCTCACACAGTAATGTCTGAGTCCCTCAACCAATGCAATGCAAAGATTGCAGATTTGAGCAAACAATTGATTTGTGCTGAGAAGAATATCGATGATATAAAGAACGATAATGCTTCACAGATAGAAGAGTTGACAAGGTCGTTAAACGTTGCAAATGCAAAGATAAGATCCATTACGCTTTCCAAAGATATGGAATATCAGTCAATAATTGATGATATCGTTAAGCAATCAAGAGTTGAAAATCAAAGTCTAATTGATACATTTGTGTATGAATTATGCGACTTCATCGATCCGCATGTTCAGGTAAATATCCCTGTTCTATCATGCGCTGTTAGGAAAGCCCGTGAAGAGTTAAATAGATTATATGATCAAGAGGCCAAACTTAGATCAATACTTGGATTGGGAGATCGCGAAGTTGTTGAAGATTATGTTTCAAAATTAGTTTTATCAAGATTTCTCTCAAAGAAATAATGTTTTTTGTAATAAATGATGTTGTTTATGTTTGAATTCAACTCATATTCCGTTTCGGATTCTTTCCCTTGGCAGCTTATTTGTTTGTATTATATTGTATGATAGAGCAATGGCTCATTATTGTAAAAATAGCATTTCTGCCTGTTTCTAATTCCCGAGCAATGAGAAGATATCATTAACATTCTAAGTTATCATTAAAACAGAAAAGTAAAACGATGATTTTCCTGCTATGTTGTCAAAGAAAGTGAAAATGTACGGTTATAAAAGTGCCGAATTATTTGGTAAATGTTGTTTTCTAAATAATTCACTCAGTATGAATATAAGTCAAATACATTGTTAGCTATATTGTTGGAACTCATGCCGACCAGATGCCAGGTTATGTTATTGGGAAATACCCCAATAATCCATCAAATTATATTCCTTTTGGTACAGAATATACATCAGGCCAAAATACAGTGGCAAATCCTAGCATAACATTGTGTTTTCCTTTCACAAAAATAATTTCTCAAAGTTCTACATATCATATAAAATCTGAAATTTATCCCGTAACTTGGAAGATTTCCGGTTCTAATGATAACAAAGAATGGACTGAGCTTATATATAAAAATGAACATATGTGTCCATTAGAAAAAAAGATTAACATTTAATGACGCATATAGATGCGAAGAAATGAATGTTCACTTTAATTTTTCGAATAGCCGGCACTTCCTCCTCCATTGCAACCAGGAGTTATTTGTTTTGCATTACATGAAACAGGTTCGTGTCCTTTTGTTCCAATATTAAGAAAAAACCTTTGTGTTCTTGTTAATGAAAGATATCCAGATACATAAGCTCCTTTGCCACCAAAATATTGGAAATTATAGTTGTTATTTGTGCACTCATTTCCGCCCTGGGCTCCCCATAATTCGAATAAATATTTACCGGGCGGAAGCTGAATCTTCTGAGGTGCACATGAGTCACTTAATGGTCCATATATCTTAGTAAGGTTAGCAAGGGTAATGGAGATTGATAAAAACTCTTCTAAACAATAAAATGCAAAATGAAAAATGGCACTTTTTGTTTATGTCGCAAATATTAAGGTTATTTTGGAATGACTCATAAAACTTTGTCCATAGGATTCCAATAACATTTAGATGCATAATATCGCTGTTTTGGAGTTTTGGTCTTTAACCTTATTGTTAATATCTCCTCTTATTCAACATTAATAATATTTTATTCGAAGATACAGTTTATCTTTATATATATTCTCTTCAATAGCATCATTACAAGAATTCATAATATCGAATATTCATTATGTGATAAATTCAATAAATATTTGAAAGAAAAAATGTTATTTTCATAAGCTAATAGTGTATGGTTGTCTTTTTAATAGATTTCTTATCGTGAACAGATACTCTTTGATTATTAATTCATTATAAACAATTTAGACATTAATTTATAGATAGAAAAATAATGATATTAATAGTGATGACTCAAATAAAATGCTTTGCTTTCAGTTGTGGAACTAGGTGATAATAATTAAAGATATTCAAACCTATTGTGAAGGTAATTACAACACTAAAATCACAAGTTTAAAATACTAATAAACGCATAACAACAACAAAATATAAAATAAAAAATAGGAAATATTCAATATGGAATATGGTAGAATAGAGAATATAATATTGGTATGGATATAATTAACGTAGAGAAAACCGTGAAAGACAGTGCAATTGAATTTCTAGGTTATGTGATGTGATTTGGACTGGTTAAGCATGTTAAAATCAGTAAATTTGAAAGTTCCATAGTTGAATATTTGCTATTATACTTCAAAAACTTAAATTCGGCGGTAACCAAACTCTAAAACTGGTGGTGGTGAGATTGTTATTGTATAACGTTTATCTTCTGTTAGATAATCGATATTGAAAGGGTGTTCAAGGATAACTTTCCTCAACTCTGCGAAGTGCGATCCAATCCAAAGGTAAATTAGTGATTTCTTGTACTTGTATCTAGTTTCGATCGGTTTATCGATAGAATCAGAGAAAAGTTTCGCGATTTTGAGGAGAACTGAGGATACCAGGTCATCCCTGAAATTTTCTTTTATCCAATTTTTCGCTGCTTGAATCAGGAATTCACTCTCTGAACTCATGACGATAAATATAATGTCACTTTTCATCACGGACTAAATATTTTGCTGTGGATATCATTTTCATATACAACGTTCATCAAAAAGCACAATTTTTGGGGTAAAAAGTCCCGCCAACGAAGCAATCATAATGATCTAATTTGATATACCCGAAGAAACGCTTCAAAGTGTTCCCAAACGATCTATTTTCGAAGTTTTGTTATTGCATAAAGTTATAGCAGTAAATTAACAAGTACAAATTTATAATTTTTCCTTCAAGGAGCCAAATAGCTCTAGTGCGGATGCTGCTAGTGCCCAGTACCCTGAGTGCGCAACCGATGCCATCCGAAGACGAATCTTCGAAAAGAAATCTTTCGAATTCACATCGAAAGTCTTTTTGTGGAAAGGTCCATTGAGGTCCACATTGTCCTTCTGCTCATTTATAACTGTCCATGACTCACCGTCGTTGCTTCCTTCGACAACCCAAGACTTCAGATGATGGTCATTAATTTTTCCGTCTTTGGAAACGATTGTGTATGCACTGAGTCTAACTGAGGACTCCTTGAAATCGAATTTCACCCATGAGTTCTCTTCGTTCAATGATTGATACATTTTTGGTGAATCAAAGTTGCAAAGATTGTCTGGTGTGAAAGTAATGAATGAACTTGAGCTCGTTACGTCTACAACACCCTTCTTGTGCACGTTTCCGCCACATTTTTCTGTTAAATAATTGATGATTCCTTTTAATGATCCGTTTTCTGTTGGTTTTACGTTAAAACAGTTTGGATCTTGTCCAATAACTTGATCTGGGGCTTGTTTAACTTCTAATTGTGCTGTTTTAACTTCTACTGAAGAAGAAACGCCTTTAACAAGTTTTTCATAAATAACTTGTGTGCATTTCTGAACAGGAACGAGCTGAAGGAATTCTATCTTTTCATTCATGCTTATCTTACCGAAATCTACTGTTTCGAACAACTTAATATATTCATCACTTTCGCAAACTTCTTCAACAATTAAATCAAATTTCCAGCTTTCATTTTCGATTCTAGCGGATGGAGATGTGAAAATTAAGTACTGGGAGTTGATATCCAATGACTTTACAGCGTCTTCATCCATTTCAAACAAGTGTGAAGCGATATAATTAACTTCATTTGTGATATCTAAATTGCAACTCTGTTTGTTTTTGAGAATTGGTATTGAATTCGATGGATTAAGTTTAACTGTATTAGCAACAGCCTTCAATTCGTCGTTTTCAAGAAATGTTCCATAAATTCCAAGCTGGATCTTGATATTATCAGGAATTTCTATCTTTTCGCCGTCCAGTAGTTTGATTACATACGAAAACGCTTTGTCTTTGTCATCATAAGGGAAAATAAATTCTTGATCATTCGTTTTTATCTTTTTAGAAAGGAAATGAGCACGAATAATTCCAATGTGATACTCAGAGTCGTTGAATTTGATGTCTATTTGTTGAGTCTCTGTAATATTTTTGAGGCCAGATGATGTTAATTGAAAACTCATTAATAACTTTATGCAATAACTGTGTACATTATAATTCAAACTTCAAAACTTAAATATTGGTCAGAGTTACGGTTGATGAATTTCATATTATAAAAATTTCAAATTTCAATAAACATCAACGAACTTTCTAACTATCATCACCATAATTTCTTTCATGATTTTATCATATTTTTGACTAACAACTTCATCAACGTGATTTATTTGTTTGATATCAAATATAACTTGTGCATAACGATACCTATTGAGTTATTCTATCTTCTGTCAATAGTTATCACTCCTCATAATGATATTATCATAATATGAAATTAAATGTCTTGCAATAATGTGTTTGTACCATTATATCCATCCATTCTATGAGATTCTGTCATTGCGAACTATCATCGATTATGATCATCATTATTATTAATGCCAAAAAAATATGTGAATTTGAAATCAAATAATTAAAACAATTTATATCTTCTCCTTAGAAGGCAAAAATTCGAGCTGGCTAATCTGCGCGACAGGTCCGTTACATTTCCTCAGCAAAGCCATCATATGTGGTGGATATGAGATTGTGCGCCCTTCCTTTGTTGGCTTTACAGAGAGCCATGACAAGTGGGACATGTTCTGCGCGTACTCAAACAATGTTGTTCTTGGATCATTAGATTCCGTGAACAGTGAGATTGAATATGGCTGATCCTGCTTAGAAACAACGAAGCATGTTGCATATGGTCTCGCTGGATCAGGAACGACCTCTTCGACGCACTCTACATCGCAGTAGACAATGACGTCGTCGAGGAAATCCTCTTGGAAAGTAACTTGAATAGTAGAGGATGGATAGACTGAAAATACTGTAATCGGTAGATTGAACTGTGATGACTTCATCTTAAGCTCATCAAGTAATGGTCTAGAAATACCTTCCGCAAGGATTGAAATGGTAATACGGACTGTCGATGTGTTGAATAATGATGTCTGCTCTCTTAAGAACTGGAATAATCTGTCAATATTAGAAACAGGCAAAACGTGCATAACTGCGCCAATTTCATCAACCCATGCAGTTAAACCAACCCTCAAGTCCCAGCAAACATGCATTCCGAGGTCAACTTGCTCGTTGGACAAGAACTGTGGAGGCTGGTATCTGTATCCGAAGAAGCAGGCGGTAATTTCTTTGTTTGCAAGGAAAACCATGCCAAATGGCCTTGGCGTGAAAACTCTGACTCTGCTGTAGACGACGAATGCGATTGTCTTGATCTCTGTTGTATCTGCTGTGTGGATGGCCGCAGGACGAATATATGAAACAATGGAGTGTGGATTGAAGTCAGCAGTGAAAATCGGATCACCCACAATGAATGTCATCAATGGCTCGTTTTGGAATTGCGTTTGAATTTTCTGCTTGAAGAATGTCTCAACAGACTGCGGAATCTGGTCTGGAGTTGATGCGAAATATGCTTGGCCTTTAGGATACTCGAATAACTCACCGAAATTGAAAGACGTGTAGATGCTCTTTAACTGGTTGAAGAACGTGCGGACATCCATCTCAGAGAACTGTCTATCATAAAACACAACAAAACTGGCGCTCTTAGGTCCTGATATTGGACGATAAAGATTTTCATCCCAATCATAAATTGCGCGCGTAGAATCGACATTTTGAACACTGTTGTCCTTAAGAACACATACTTGTGGTGTTCCAAGATGTTGGTAGTTAAATTCGGAGTATTCTGCAAAATCTGTTGTGCCTGGTGGCGGTGATGTCGATCCAAAGCCGTAGTCGAATCTTTGTGTAGAAAGGAAACTTGCTACAAGTAATGTAAGCGTTTGTGGTTGTTCTGGGAAAATTTCGGGCGTTGATAATGCTTTTAGAATAGCTTTGCGCTGATCTTGGTTTTCAATGAGATCAGTGACGACATCTTTTGGTGTCAAATCTGGAAATTCTATTTGATATGAAATATCCGAATTTGGTTTTGTTGTTTCTTCGCTTTTCTGCGCATAGTTTCGTTCAAAGAATCCATCAAGTTCTCCGGGCTTAATGTCTAAAATGTTCAAAGTATCGAAATTACATAACGATTTATTTTGTTCAACTTTAGGCGCTTCCGCGGTCGCTTTAACTGTTTTCATTGGATTGTCTGTATAATATTTTCCTATGGAAACGTTAGGAGAACTCATATAAACGAACTGTGTTTCGTGCCATTGAATGACTCTCTCTGTGAGGTCAACGTATTTAACAATTGCTTCTTTTGCGTCGGATGCTATAACTTTAAATGCGTGTTCGTGCGGTGGAATGAGAATATACGTATTTTCTTTTGGTTTGTAGGGATAATCAAGAATGAAATTTAAATTTCCTTGGATATTTGTCCTAATTGTTATTGCGCCATTCCTTAGGACAGGAATATGGTATAGAATAAATGGATCTATAGTAAGAGGAAAATCTGTTATTAATATGAAAGATGTAAAATATAAAGTTCGGTAAGATCGATATTCGTAGTAAGAACGTAAAGCCAAAGCTCGCTGAAGGTGATTTGATATCTCTGCATTGAATAACTGCGTCGGATCCCATATTTGTTCTTTGAATATCGCGTAACTCGGCAATTTATACGAATCAAAGCTATCGTCGAGATCGAAAACGATCACACACGGTTTCTTCTGATCACTTGCAAAGTAATCTGGAGGCTTATTCAAGTAGAAGGCGGGTACGTGAGAATATGCGATTGAATGCGATAAAACAAGCAACCTGAAGCGATCAGCTTGCTCAGTCAAATCAGTACATTCAGGGTAAAGCTGGATCAGGAGAATCCGAATGGATTTATACACTCGGTCTCCCAGATTCCACTTTCCCCGCAACATTTACTAGTTTACATGACAAAATTTCCAATTTATTTGTCATACTTGACATTGATTTCAAAATTGAAACATTTTACGGGCGCTGTATCAAACAAAAAATGTTCTATATCTTTATTAGCATGCAGTTTACAAAAGTATAACATAGCTTCTTCAATTGCAAAGAGTCGCTGGTATATATGTGCCTGCAAACAATGTCATTATTTCAATATTTTCACGATAAATAATTATTTCGAATTACAACCTTCATGATGGCATAAAATAGATAGATGCAGTATTTTGAAAGCATTGGATAAGATCACCCACTATAATTTATTTAAAATCATAACAACAAAATCATATTTCTTCATTAAGCATTGTAGCTTCGAGGTAGAGGTTTTTCAGGAGTGAAGCATGTTCAAATCCAGAAGATTATAAAGAACTCGAAAATTTTCAAATTTCAGAGTCCTAATTAAGCTTTGAGAGTTTCAGATTTGATAAACCAAATGGCACATATAAGTATGTCAAGTGTGTAATGTATATATAATCAAACATTTAGTAAAATACACAATATAATAAGGAAAAATAGCAGAGTAAGATACATTATAACTAAATTCGAACAGGTAATAAATTTGTGATGTGATAGAAGTAAAAAATCAGTTAATATTAAAAGTTGAGATCAAATTCAAAGTGGAAGAGAATTGTCTTGTTGTACGTATTTGGATATAGGTTTCTTTGCTGGTGTAGCACTTTGTGGCTTGATATTAGACTGATTTTGCAATGCTTCGATTTCATTTTTAAGGAATTCGATTTCTGTTTGAAGATTTTTCACAGCTAAGTCGTGTGTTAGCTTTCTTTGTTCTCTTTCTTCTCTCGCTTGTCTAATTTTTGGTTGCATATTTTTAATTTTTGTCTCTAATACAGACCAATCGTATACACTTGGTCTTACCTCAAAGACCAAACCGCAGTTTTGAAGGTAACATGGCCGTTTGGCTGTTTTTGGTTGACTTGCTAATTGAAATACTTCATTGTAGCATGTTTGCTGTGTTCTAATCGTAGACATCATTTTGTGGATTAGTTCTGTCAAAATGTAAGCATCATTTTCTGTATTTCCTGTCTGAGGAACTTCAAAACTCATTGTTAAAATTATAAACGTTCATTTTTAGGATTCACGCCCTCGCCCCTGCAATAAATATTTGTGCAATTTTTTGATCATCAACAACTATTTAATGGATGAAATTACATTGGTCATATAGAAAAATACCTATATTGTATTAAAACGTAACTAAACTATGTATATGATGCGTTTATTGATCTTGAATTTGTGAATCAATCATTAAATTGCATTTTCTAATGAAAAAAATATAAATATGATCACGATCTAAAGCACAGTGTAATCTATGTTTAACAGCCTTGATTCTCGATATTTTCAAAAAGCTTCAAGTGAAAATCGTTAAAAAGAAAAGCACAAATTATTGATGTTTTCTAGTTTAGACATCGGATGAAAGTAATTTAAATCTTCTTTATCTATGAATAAGATCTATATTAATAGTGTATTAAGATTCCTGAGTTTCAAATCATAATTACCTTTCTTCATTATTTCGTGATTGAATAATCACTGAAATGAAAACCATGAACTTTGCAGATTAGCTACAATTGACACATCAATCAATGTTGCTCCATACAGAATATAATCAAAACATAATGTAAAAAGGTGCATTAGCAGAATGTATGTTATAAAAAAGCTCACTTTTTGGCCTCGGTCGAAGTTTAGTTTTGCTGGCTTGGTGAGGATTCAAAACCAGACTTTGAAATATCTCTCAATCAAAAATATAACTCAGAGAATTTATTATAGCACCATTTTATGTGCTATGGACTAAAATCATTGCCAAGATATAGCGGTTTTTTAAAAAATTGTCGATTCCGGCTTTCATGTTATAAGGAACCTTCTACAAGAACGAGCAATATTAGAATTCGTCTTGAAACATATATGTTACAATTCGAAATTTTTTTCTCAAAATTTTCCCTGGTTTTTGGCTTTATATTCTATGTGCGGTTAGTGTTACCATTCTAATGATCATTCACAAGTTTGCTAAGGGCCGCTACACAGAGTTTTTGAGATCCAATTATTATCTGCATATTTTACGATGATTTATGTACATTTATATAAGTAGATGTGATGCAAGCTCGTATTTTAGTCAAATTACGCATATAAATGTATCAATCATATTACATTTTTGAAAATTTTATTCTCTTTCTTTGGTTAAATACTTCTGTCTCAACATCTATATATAGAACTAGCTTATCAGCTCATTTTATGAATGTCAAATTTTCTCTCATAATGAGAAGATGTTTAAACATTGCATCTGCTTTTAATGAATAAAAGCTGGATTAGTTTATTTTTCTATGAATGAAATTCATTTATTGTTAATTATTTTTTTGAAAATTGAAGAATCACAATTTACTGTTAAATGGTAAAATTATATTCAGTATCTATTGTATATTAAAATATACTATTTCTTTTCTGCTTAAATCCGTTTTTGAGTGCAAAAATTTAAAATTTATATTTTAAATTTCAGGAATTTACATCACAAAATTAGTTTAATTATGTATACTTTTTATTGATAAATAACTCTCTGAATCTCTGTATGCATTCGGCGATATCATAATAAATACATCAGCATGGACTACACAACTTAAATCCTAAATAGGATTTAAAAATGCAAGCAAAAAAGATCCAAGGTACCTTTATAATGTAATGTTTCAGTAAAATATCCTGAGAGAAGTCATGTATAAACATAGGAACCTATTTGACTATATCAAGTGAGATCTTAGCTCATTGTAAGATATATAAGATAATGTTACCAAATTTTTAGTCAAATTGCAACAATCGCATTTATATGAGCGATTCATTAACAACATGAAACATAGTCATAGTACGTAATGAGATATATACCCTATTTAACATCAGAATCGCCACTCCTCCTGCCTTATAGCATATTTACATGTCAGATTTATTTTTTAATGGATGGCTATACCGAGTTCACCCAAAAATCATATCGAAATTGCAAGCCAAGCATTTGCAAGATGATTTATTTCGTATACTACTATACATCTATACCATTAGTTATCCAAGAAATGGATCTTCAATAATGCGATTTTCATTTTTCCAAAAAAATCATACGACAATCACCAACTTTACCTCTCGATTGCTCAAATATTTCGTACATGTCGATTATTGCAGAAATAAAAAAGATATCATGTCGTTAATAATTTCTGATCCTTAAAAACAATATTTGATTAAAATCTAATGATGAATCGTAATATATGGGCGATTTATCGCATGCCTGCACATTTATTATTAACCAATTCTTACAAAATGTCGAAATTCTGCTGATGATTTTCTCAAAAACATGAAAAATATACTTATTCGTATGCAAATAATATTACCGTTGTTAGTAGTATCATACAGATAGTCTATTCATTGATTATTACAGCTTAGATACCAAAAACCAAATGTTTCTCATAATATTTTCGGAAAATGGCTTTTATATTTTTAAAATAACTATTGAGAACAAATATATTTATAAAGTATATCATATCAACATAATATAAAGTCTTGAATCACAGTTTTTTGAATTTTCATTAAAAATTTGATTATTTCTATTTCACCTCTTTTCTCTGGTGTTTCGCATTCATTAAGAATTATTGTAAACATTTTATGATTTGAATTTTAAAATATCTGTAGTATTGTAATAAATGGGTAATTCTTCATATTTTGAATAAAAAATTTCAAAGCGAATTTTGATTTTCAGATATTATACATTCTACAATATCTCCTGTTTACATAGTATTAATTTTCAAATCAAAAAGTCAATTTTTAACATTTACCATTTTTAATTTTCTTGATTTATTGAGATAACAAAAAAATATTGTGATATTCTTAACATATGATCAAGTAATATTTATATTTTAATACTTAAGATAGCAGAAAAAATTTGTTTAGACTCCATAACGTCGACTGAAAAAAAAACTACCTTTAAGGACTTGAGCCTGATGCATACCTTACCTAAATGTGCTATAAAACAGCTACACTACAAAAACAGATTCAACCTTGTCTTTCATTTGTGATATTTAAAATATTCAAACAATAAAAGTGACTTAAAAAGATAAAAAATATGTGCAACAAGATTCGAACAACAATCCTTTTTCCATATTTCCTGACACCCCCTCATTTAGGCCTGTGGCGATCCTGTTGTGAAATAGGGTAATCAGCGATTGTAAATTATTTCGTAAATATGCCTTGTAGACTTGTTAAATTATACACATCATACGAGTATAGTTCAAGCATATATATAGATCTGGTAAACAAGCGTAATGCCGCTCGACCAATATCAAATCAAAGCAATGTTCTGTATTCCATATGACACCAATGATCGATATCCATTCAAGAATACATATGCTAAAGCTGGCTTTTCGATCAAGACTATTTTGATTAAATTGGCGATGAGTGCTGCGATTGATCAAATGGAAGTTGAGAATCAAAAGTCAGCAAGTATATTCAGAATGGCATAGGTCTTAAAAACAATGATATAAAATCATGCCAATTAAATATTAGCCAAAAAATCCAGCACACTCGATGTTAAATGATTAATGAAGAGTAGTCCAAGTTCTCCTTTGATTCGTGCGAAATAACTACGATATTATAATTTGGCAATTAAATTTATGTTCAATTCATCACAAAAGCGAAACAAAGCAGCTTCGGACGACAAAAAATAGAATGAATCCATCAACTGATGGTCTGTTACTGGACAACAAACAACAGAAAGAATCTCCTAAAAATTGTTCTGCGATTAGGAGGTGAAAATCCTATCAGTAGGAACACTAATCCATAAATCAACGACCAAAACTTCAAAACAACACATCCAATCCACTCAACCATACTAAGTCAAAATTTCAAAACTTTGTCTGTATTTTTCAATAGTTTACAAATCTCCCTTTTCGATCATTATCTGTCGCATACACTATTGGTTTTCAAAATAACTAAAATAAAAAATTCACTTTTTTTGTTGAACCACATCTATACATTATAGCAAATCATTTTCTCGAGAAATAAAAACCGCTCATGTAAAAAATTTATCTTCGTGCCATAACCTTTTTTATTTCGATCATTCGACCAATACTTTGTATTTTGTTGTTTTGGACACTATTATATCCAGTGATGCTATTTTTATTATGATCGGCGATTTCTATTGAAAAAGGTTGTTCGAACCGATCATATTTTTAGAATGAAGATCTACGAATACCGGGTCATTCTCCCGACAAACGTTCCACAGTACCAGATCGGTAACCTTTACATGTGCGCCCAGCGTACCCGCGAAACAGCTGGTGGTGGCGAAGGCATTGAGATCCTTAAGAACGAGCCATACCAGGAGGGCGAGGAAAAGGGACAATACACCCACAAGGTTATGCACTTCAAGTCCAAGGTTCCATCCGCCATCCGCTGGGCCATTCCAGATAAGTATCTTCACATTGATGAAAAATCACACAACTCTTATCCACACTTCCACACATTGTACGAGCAGAAGGGTATGGGCAAGAGCTTCTACTGCCTCGTCGAATCTCAGCACCTAGTCTACGACCGCGAGAAAGGATGCCCAGAAAACGCCCTTAACTTGACACCAGATGAGCTCAAGAAGCGCCAGATTCAGTATCTTGATATCGTTAACTCCAAGCCAAAGCCAGAGAAGGAAGAATGGGATATGCACGGCTTCGAGTGCCCAGCTGCTAAGATTTCCAAGTTCAACACACCAAAGAACAAATGTGATGAGACAAAGCCTCCAGAGTGGACAGAGACATATGAGGGTGAAATGATCATCGCCATCAAGATCGTCAAGCTGAAATTCAAGTGGTTCGGCATCCAGACAGCTGTCGAGAACTTTGCTATGGGCAAGTTCCACGACATTTTCCTTGATTCTCACCGTGCTATGTTCCGCTGGGCTCAAGAGTGGTACCCAATGGACATGGCTGCCATCCGTAAGCTTGAAGATGAAGTCTTAGCTGAGCAAAAAAAGCTCAAGTTTGACAAGGATGAGGAATCTGAGTCAAAGAGCGGAAAGAAGGACAAGCCGAAGGAAGAGGAGAAGCCAAAGGAGGAAGCTAAGCCAGAAGAGAAGAAATAAGCCTTTATATTCTTTCTAGTTTTCATTTTACTTCAAAAAACACTAATAAAACTTTTATTAAATAAATAATCTCATTACCATTTTAAATCTTATAATTTTGTTTAATCATTTTTCAATAATGTTTTGATTGTTTCTCATCTGATATTTTTTAAAATATTTGGTCAGTCAATTTTAACAAAAATCGTATTGGTATTTAAAAGATTTCCGAGTTATCAAGCTTATGTAATATAGTATTTACTTTTCTTTTTCAAAATATTTTAATCAAAACCATTTATTTTGGAGCATAAGCACGCTGGAGCTTAGCAAATGTAACCTTAAGGTGGCGCATTTCGCCAGAGCCCTGAGAGCGCTTGCGGTGGGCCTTCTTTTCCCAGTCATAGTGGCGCATTGTGGCATCTGGGTAGCCGCACTTGGCGCACTTGCCCTTCTGGATGTGGAAGCAGCGGTTGCCACAGCGGCGGCAGATTGTGTGTGACTTGTTATGTCTTGGACCAAATGATGGAGTACCGGCACCCATTGGATCAAAAAGGTGGACCAAAACCGCCGCTTCTATCGTCGTGTGGCTCTTTTATGATTTTTGGATTTTGAAAATCTGCTCTCAATGTACTATCTATATTTTAAATTTTTGGCTTCTATTATTGGGTTTTATAATTTTTGAGATTTGATATCTCTGATTTCAAAGACTGCCAATCATATTGAGTTATTTAACATAGCTTGGAGTATGTTGTTCTTGAATGCTGGATCTTAGATTGTTATTTGATATAACGTAATTCATTTTCCGCCTTAAAAAAATTGTGACCAATTGAAGGGATTTTGCCAAAGAATTGAGAACTTTTGCCGAACATCGTCAATTTACTATCGTCCTTCGTCAATTTGTCAGAATGCGGATCCAATACCAGCATATGATAGTAAATATGTATGCAAACAATTAGACCTCGTTGTGAATCAAAAATTTTGTTGAAAATTTAAAAACTCAATATTCAGCCTTGATTTCACAAAGATAGGCATAAAATAGCATAATAAAGCCGTACGCACAATAATAGTTTCTGATTTTTAATCAGAAAGCTGACATTTTTCAAAAAAATTGCCTTTTCATATGGGAACTACTTCTTTATGGATTCAAAAGGATAAAATTCTTCGCGTTGAGCCATCCACTATTTTTATCATTCCCTTCGATATTTAATTGCAATCTTTTATTTTTCTTATTTTTAACATCAAAATACAAATGTTATGCTAGCCAAGACGCGAATATATGTATGTGATTACATTAATCACAAAGACAATGCACCATGAACTTTCAGATCGAAATTTTGCAAGATATGAAAGAGTAAACATAAAATAATGCATCAACAAATACTTTAAATCACTATGCAAGGCTTCTGAGCCTTATGGGGCCCTCTATGCCGTATCTAAATTACAATAAATATTTTATCATTTCAATTCCTCAGTAAATCACATCTTTTTATTATTTTAATGTTTATTACAATAAAACATAGCATATGTATGAGTTAAAACTTTTAATAATGACTTTTTTGAATCATAATTTTGATTTTCAAGTTTTTTGCGGTCCATTTACAAATTTCATGGTTCATCGAAGAAGGGCGCTGAAGCGACCGCAAAGCTATGATTCGATGCACCTTGGGTGCCTCCTTTCACTGCTCCACCAAACAGAGCGTTCATGCTCACAAATTTAGGTGAATTACATTAATCAAAGAAAGTTTCATTACATTTAAGCTGTCTTAAGATTGGATGACGATGTAGAAACGGTCGACACACATTACATGCGATATTCAACATCTTGCAAAAAAAATCAAAATACACAAGTCTAAAGCGATATTGCCTGGAACGAGATGGCGACTTTCAGCAACCGGAGTTTGAGTACCAGCAGCCAGAAGAAGACATCTTACAGCCAGAAAACAAGTTTTCATTCATTAACTCATACATCATAGTTATTTACACGAAAAGTGACAGACAAATTGCCATGTAAAGCATTCAAAAGGCTGGTTATTTTTTAAAACGAAAAATGAACTACCTTATTTTGAGTTTTTTTATCTTTGATTTCATAGATTGTCTATCTTATGAAGTTATTATCTGTAGATTGTTCTTGAATGCTATGCCATCATTTGTTAATTAAGTTTTTTGAGTTTTGATAACATCGATTTTATTCATCTCATATAATATAAAGCTATTATCTACAGCCTTGAGTACCTAATTATTGAATACCAAGTAATGGATCGAAAGATGATATTTTGATGATTTGATTTAATAAATTTCATTCATCATTGATTATCAAATTTATTATCTATAGTCTGGAGTATCTTGAACATGAAAGCCAAGTCATTGTTTGATATTAAAATTGATTCCATTCATTTCTAATACCGGAAATTGCTGCCTATCATCTTGAGATACTTGGTTTTGAATACCAAGTCATAAACTGGTATTTGATTTATAATGTTTTGGTAGCAATTATTTATCCTACATCATATGCTGGTCATTATCTAGACTTCGATGTTCGTTTTGGCATCACAAGCACCAATATTTTTCTTTTTATTAATATAAATGATATGTAATGCTTATGATATTCATAGCATCAGACGTACATTTATATTTAATTTATCTTTTTACTTAATGATCTCGAGATCGATTTAATTTCTAAAATGTCAATTTTTAATATGTTTTCTAAAATTTGCTCTCAAACAGTTGCTCAAATGAAGATGATGTGGTTCTTCGGGCCAATTTAATTATGGTTCATTCAATATTTAAGGTTATATAACCTTATGAATGTAAGGATTGAATGTAATCAAAAGTGACATTTTATGACCTAAAACAGACTTTGTATGCCTATAAAGAACTCTATAATGACACAGGACCAATCGTTTACAATGCATCGTTCTCAGAGTATATAATAGATGGTTGTGCGTTCGAAAATCAAAAGAATCGCGCAATGTTTTTTAATACAAATTCATTCATCAATCTAACGACAACATATACATTATTTTACAGCTGCCATATTAATCCAGGCGAAGGTGGATCAATATATTATCTCGCTCCAGGAAATTGCACTTTAAAATATTGTTGTGCTCAAAAATGTTTTTGCACAATTTATAATGGAGCATTTATTCGATGTGAATTCAAATCTTCAAAAAGCTCAGGCATCATGAAATATTGTTCGATTCAATGTAATCCTCCAGATTCTACACCCAGCGGTTCTTCAATTTTCTATTATTATGGAATAATAGAAGTTGTCGGAATGAACTCAAGCAAAAGTTATAATTATTATGCAAGTACCGGATTTTGCGTAGCATATGCAGATTTTTTAAATGCATTGTTTTGTTCAATAACAAATAATACAAGTAAATCACGAGACGTTATTGGAATCTGGTATTATGCAAATAACTTCCTTAAGTATGTGAATTGCATTCAGAACACCATCAGTGCATCTGGTGCTGGTATATTTTGTGCATGGGGATCAACAAACGTTCTCGAAAAGTGCTGTTTCATGAATAATATTTTCAAATCTTATTTGTACGTTGATACCGTTGAACGAGGAGGAAAAATCACATTGATTGATTGTTCATTCGATCGATTAATCGACAATCAAACAAGTGTCGATACATCTCTCCTCGGGACGCAATCATTTTACAACATCATTCAACATTATTCATCTGGTCCCTGTGAAGCTATTATTTATCCCACATCTGATCTTGGTCATTACCGTGAATTGCAATTCGTCTTGGTCTTAGTTCAACAACAACATTTGTCTTTATTAGCATAAATGAAAAATAAGTATAGGGTGTAATTATTCAATTCCATAAAATAATATTATAATATATATGCTATGATCACCATTTCATTAATTGAAATGAGTTTCTAGCTAAATTCTACTATATTTCAAATTATGGTGATAGGCATCATAAAAAACCATTTAGCTTTTCTTTATCGTTTAAACAATATGAACACAGGTCAAGTCCATGATTTTCTCAACATCCATATTTTTTAAAAAAGCATTTTACTAATAAAAGTTTAGCAACTCTTGACCAAGATTGCAGACTAACCTTAATTAAGATTCATTATATTGCATTTTACATTATTTCTATTTCTATGTTCGTTTTGGAATTATAAGCACCAATATTTTTCTATTTATTATTATAAATGAAATATAATGCTTTTTTCTATGTTGTGAAGCTGTGGGACCAATTTTGATTTAGTGACATAACCTTATCAATGTAAAGATTGAATGTAATCGAAAGTGACATTTTACGAAGCTTAGTATATGTAGGGGGGTAGTTGCCAAAATTTGCAAACCCACTTATGACCCCGTTTTTGAAGGCTTTAAGTTGATATTTCCGACAGCCTAAATTATTTCATTTTACATTTCCATAAGTTTGCAAATTGAATGTGCCAATTAGATTACCGAACTGTTCACATGAATAGGTAATGTATGAATTGTAAAGGAGGTTATATAAATTATTTTTTTCTATTCCCTTTCGGTTCAACAATAACTGCAGAAAAATGTTGTTTCATGAATAACTTGATATAGCAAATATTTTATGCTGACACGCGTCAACGAGGAGGAAAAATCACAGTGATTGATTGTTCGTTCGATCAACTTATTAACAATCAAACATATGTCGATACATCTCTCCTCGGGACGCAATCATTTTACAATATCATTCAACATTATTCATCTGGTCTCTGTGAAGCAATTATTTATCCTACATCATATGTTGGTCATTATCAAGACTTCGATGTTCGTTTTGGCATCACAAGCACCAATATTTTTATATTTATTAATATAAATGAAATGTAATGCATTTGATTGATTTTTAATAAAATTTTATCTGAAATTCATACAAAGTATTCGGAGATTATACCCAAACTACGTTATTTTTTCCCCTTAAAACACAATTTTTCTCGCTAGGGAAGATTGTTTAGCAACATTAATTTGTGATAGCATGTAACGAGAATAATGTTTTGAAATATATCAGTCTATAGTATTAATACTTTCTGCATACGGTTCAACAATAATCCTTGAAAAATGCTGTAAGAAGTGACTGTTGGCGTTCAAAGAATTTCTCGAATTTCATTCATCTCTTTATTTGTAAACACAAACTGAAAAGTCAAAATAAAAAATAAAAATATAACCTTAACATAGATCGCTGGTGTAATTTAACAATCTCATTAATTGTTTATTAGAAATTTAATTTTCAAGCATCCATTCCGGCATCTAAATGCGCATGAAACCGTTCTCCAATTTGTTGGAAGCTAAGCATTCCCACTTTGTCGGCAAAAGTTTGAGAATTGATGGATCATTAACAACATGAGTCATCTTTGTTATTGGATCTTGAACCTTTCTTCTTGATAACGCCAATAAACTCTGTAGAAACTTGTTGTGAAATATGAGAAAATAATGGCTTGACAGCAATTGTCAAAGCGTTCACGACATCAGCATTACTGAAGGCAGGAGGGATTCTGCGGTACTCGTAGGATGTTGATGAACCGAACCATGACCTCTTGACTTTAGTTAATACGATAATCTTATCAGCAAGTCTGAAGACTTTAACGTTCGTATAACTCCTATCTGGTACCATAACGAATGTAACTAAGTCTAAAACTCCTTTCTGATTTGTATAATCAATTAAAAAGTTCAAATCTCTTTGTAAATCTGCAAGAACTCCGAGATTATCAACTATTTCATTTTGTAGCTTAAGAGTTTCAATAATTTGTCGAGTATATTGACCACCGTTTCCAAGTTTCCCTTGAATTTGTGGAATAAACTCATTTATAAATGAATTAAATAAATTCATTTGAACATCATAATTGTCAACAGTAGTCTGAAACCCGAGCGAGGATATAACGTTGCCGTATATCTATCCGGAATTCATCAATCGCTTCACGGCGAGTAAAAAAAAGAATTTTGCATTTATGTCATTTTTTAAAAATGCCAATTTACCACGGATCTGACAAAACTAAATATATTCTAAAACACCTCTATAACATATTTCTACAATTTTGGAATTAAGGTTATATTAAAGTTAAATTTAATCCTAATGATTTTTGGTTTAATAATAAAAAATACAAAAATTATATATAAATATTACTGAAGTAATCATTTTTTGAATAATTTTAATTTCACTTTTATTGGTAAAATGCTTATCAAGAAAAATCATTCCCATAATTGCTGTTCTTAACAAAAAAAAAAAAAAAAAAAAATTAATGCCTTTATCTATACAGAGTGCGTTCATCTGACACCAAATTAGCTCTAAAGCGATTGTTCATAATGAAAAATATTCAAATTAAATGAGTTATAGATTCTAGAGTTAAATCCTCAAATAAATGTCATAAGCATACTCAGCACCACCGAAAAACACACAAATTTCTTCTCAAATTAGCTCATTAACAATTGTTAAACTCAAAAAAGTCAAATTGATACTGACAGAAATAATCGATATTACATAAGAATCTTCTCACTGATAGGCATGTATGTCCATAGCATGCAGGTATGGTATCTGTTGTGGAATCAAAATTTTATATCAATGCATTAATAAATTGAAATAAAAGCTCTGATTGGAGTCATCCATATGTTGCATCGATAATTTTGATGATCAATTCTATAGAAGGTTGTGCCAATAATGGGTAGAATATCTGTGAATTTAATATAATATTAATATTAATATTAATGTGCGAAGCAATTTTTTCTATACAGTTTAAACACAAATACTCTCATCTTCCATTTGCAATAAATGAGAGAAAGTGCAATAAGATATGTATGAATCATCCACTGCACATCCGAGATGGGGAAAATTTGCGCCCATCGAAAAAGTAGTTATGCGTGTGCAAGAGGAAGGGGTTTGTGTCAAGTAAATGTTGTCATTTTTAAAATTGAAGTTTTTAGGTGGCTTAATCATCACCAAAAATGTATTGAAAAAAGAAATTATATTTGCATCTTAGTTCGCACGAAAAAGTTGTAATATTAATAAGTAATTATTACATCATTTTGACTATCTAATTACCGTTAAGGATTTTTAAAATGATATGCTTTCAAAATGATTTTTATACCGTGTCACTTTTCATGTAGCATCATTTTTAAATGTATTAAAAAATATTGCCCTTTTCATGTTGAGATATTCCAGTTTTGGCTCCAGAATTTATTTATTTAGCTGCCGAGTTATTCCCACATGATATGTACTACAGACAATGAGGTTTCTTGATTTCTCATTTATGACATTTGACACTTTTAAAGTATTTTTTATTGACATTTTGCCACTTTTAAGGTCAAATTCTGGCAAATGCCACTATTTAAGTATTTAGAATTGTCAACAAACCAATCGTCAATGACATCATTAATGTTTTCGACGATGGAAATAAAGTTTTTAATTTTAAAGTTTATAATGGTGAATAAAAAAATATATATATAAAAATAAATGACTTAAACACCGAAAATGTTAACATCCGGAGCCTTTGTGATATCATCGAACTTTTCGAGTTCGAAATCAGGGATATCCTCAAGTGGAGCGTTTTCGAGAGCTGTGACGACAGCTGGAGCGACATCACCGGTGAAGTCGTTTTCTTCATCTTCGAACTCCTTGAACTGACCGGCCGGGAACGATGGCTGCGACTGCCCTGGTGGCATCTGCTCATGAGGAGAGGCCGGGATCATTCTTGGTGTTGTTGGCTTGTCATTGCTATTATTACCAGCAGCCTTCCTTGGCTTATTGATTGCCTTGCAATATCTTGGAATATCACCGCAAAGGTTCTTGACGGCGATGACAACTGTGCGCATGAACTCAACATAGTTGAGGTCATCATACTTTCCGCTTGATGGGTGCCTGAAATCGAAGAAGAAACCATACTGAAGGTTCGTTGACTCGACTTCATGGTGTCTGACTGGAAGTTCGATCGTGGAAGCCTTGAAGAGTGTATGAGAGGCATCACGTGAGTTGTGGTGCATCTGGGAGTAAATGTCTTCAAGGTAGTTGCAGCAGCTGTTGATCTGCGCACGAAGACCCAAATCACCCATTGATAATCTTAATGTCGCAAAAAGTGTCGATGTTACGCACCTGGCGTAAACAAGAAGGTAGGACTTGTCTGCAACGAATCCCAGCGCGAGGAAGAACGGGCGTGAAGCAAGTGCGAGTGAAAGGGCAGGGAAATACGTGCCATTTGATAATTCATCGTCGTTGCAGCAGCCGTAGATCTCATGGAGATAGTTGCTGCAGTACTGGAGCGAAGAAGCGATGATTGGGCAGACAAATTCGCTCTTGCATTGTGGATATGAAATTGCAGCATTTGTAAGGCTCAAAGATGCGTCAAGATGATAGCAGAGGGCCTGATAGACGATGAATAGGGAGTAGAATGACTGGTTCATTGATGACTTTGTGGCGTAGAATTTAATCTGTTCTTTGAGTTGGAAAAATATTTCATCGACTTGGCCTGCGAGATAGTGTCCACCGAGTGGACCGTAGAACAAGTAGCTCTTTGATGTCGTAACTATGTCGCGGACTTTCTTGAAAAGTCCTAAAATTGCATTATTTTGCATAACCTCAACCGAGAATTTCAACATCTTGTAAATGCAATCGAGTGTGCAGAAAAGATAGCCTTGGCAGCTCCATTTGATGAGCTCACAAAGCCTGAATGTGTGAATTAGGAATTTGTTGAACATACGAAGGTTTGTTGGCGGGAATCCGCATGCATCTTTGTCCTCATCAATGAGCCTGATCAAGCTGTATGCGGCAGCAGCGAGGGAAGTTGAAACTTCCATGAATGTTGTGATTGTGTTTTTGTTCTTCCAACTTGTGCTGCGTGTAAACACATTCTGCGCGTCATTCTCCTGTTTTGTAAACGCGTTGAGGTAATCTTTTGTCTTTTTCGAGCATTTGTTAAGAATTTCGAGCGAATGAGCTTCGTATAACTTCAAATTTTTCGTGTAAAACGATCTGAGCGTCTCCATGAGAGTATTTATGAGCATAACATAAATTGGTAAATTGTGCGGAGTGTTGTCCAAAGGAAGAATCGTTAACAAGATTTCTGTCGAGTCGATAATCGTCTGTGAAGCTGTTGTTCGTGTGATAGAAATAAAGTTGGAGCCAGGTTTTATGTTTCTTGGGCTCTGCGTGTAGCTGTAGTTTCTAAAGAATTGCGGGAAGTTGAACTGAAGCTTTGTTTCGGCAGCGATAAGCATCGTGAGGTCTGTGAGATTGCTGGTGCCCTTTAGACCCTGCATTTCCTTGATTGTGCAGTCGAATAAGTATTGAATGATCTCAGACTGGAATTGCTCGAAATTTTCGTCGCGAAACTCAGCGATAATCGAAGACAGTGCTGAGGCGAGCGGAAGGAGCTTCTTAAACTTGGGAATGAAAAACGGCAGACCTGGAAGATCGTTCGACATTTATTTTTTTTTATTCGCACTTTTTAAATTTTTTATGTAAAATTATTTTTGGCGATTTTATTTTTACTAGGTTTTCGGTAATGTTTAACAGCTGAATTTCACATTTATTTTGGATTTGAACTCTGTAAAAATGTTTTCGCCTTTTTATTGAGTGTTCATCTTTTATTGTCTATTGGTTATCTAATGATAGAATTTTCGATGGAAATTAAATGAAAATCATTCTAATGGAAACCTTTTTCTGGTTAATTTTCGTGTGATACGATTATGAATACAGTGTTCTACTTAAATATATAATTATAAGTCATATTACAAAATTGAATTTTATTTTTGGATAATTCTGTTATATTATCAATTTATGAATATTGAGATGACTATTTTTCATGTCAAAGTCAAAATATAATATTTTTATCAGAAGAAAACTATTCTGTCTTATTTTCAATAAAATATTAAACTACAACTTATGTTATAACTAATTTTATGCTTTACATCAAAAAATATTTCATTAATTTTATATGCCACATAATATCGTTTTTTCGTCACATAAAATTTCAAAAATGACATGTAATATAAATTTGTATTTTTGCCAAATAAACACATAAATCTGCCAAAAATATCATATTTTTGCCTTATAAATTCCTCCTTTTGTCGTATAAACTCTTCTCTCTGTCATGTAAAACAAAATAAACGTCAAGTTCTATGAAACCTTCTGGGCTTCATAGCAGCCTCAGGAGCGTGAAAGAAATCAGCCAAGGTGCGAGTAAGCAATCTTCGGTTATTAATGAGTACAAGAATAAAGTAGATCAGAACCTTCACATTAAAGAAAAATGCATTGAATTACAAACACAGCTAAAAATGATGAAAGAACAGTTGGAATTGCAACACGCGGAATTTTCGTTCCAGAAAAGTGAATATTTATCAGAAATAGATAGTTTAAAATCGATCGAAGCTGAACTTCGCAAAAAAATCTTCGAATTAACAGAAGAAAAGAACAAATTCATTAAAAGCTACGAAATAAAACTTCAGCAAACAATAGCAAATCACGAAAATGACCAAAAAGAAGCTCTAGAGCAGTATAATTCTGATTTAGAGAAATTGCGTGCGGAAAACATCGCATTACAAGTTGCCCAAGAAGTAATTGATGCAGAAAACAGACGACTAAGTCGTCAAAACGAAGAATTAATGGGCCACGTTCAAAGTCAGAATGAAGTTGCAAATAAAAGAATTGAAGTTGTTAAAGGACGCTTAGATGGAGACAGTGAGCTTATTTCATCATTAAGACAGCAAATAATCAATATCACTAAAAAATATGATGGACAAGTCGCTGAATTACAAACAAAAGTTCTCGAAGAACAGACAAAAGCGGGTCTCCATTACGGAAACCTCCAAGTTGCTGAAGAAAAGACAAAAAATCTCGAAAATCAACTTAATTTTTTGCGAAAAAGAAACACAGATCTTTCAAATGAAATAATACAGAAAACAAGCGAAATATCCACACTTTCGTCACTCGTTGATCAACTTAAAAACGAAAAATCTGTTATTGAAATTGGTGCAAATAAAGATCGTCAGATTGCTGTTCACGCAGAGAACAAACTCAGTATGCTTGACTCTGTCTCATCGTGCTCTCCTATAAACAGACAGAGGATTAACATTATGAAGGTTTATGTCAATGATTGGAACAAAATCGAAAGAGATTTGTTTCCAGGGATTGAAATAAGACTTAGAGATGTTATTTTCGTAGTATTCTTCGCCAAAAAGTGGATGAGTATGTTAACAGATAAAGTTGTGGCCAATTCAGGCGGTTTAGGTTGCTTTAAGCCGCAATCGAAATATGATTTGCGCGATGTTTTCAAGAAATTGTCAAGACAGCTTCAGCAATACAAAACATCGCAATTGGAGAATGTTAAAGAGAAAGAGGACATGATGATCAAGTTAGAAAAGGTTAAAACGAAATCGAAGAAGCGCTTCGTTGAAAATGAAGCACAAGCACTTGAATTAAAGACAATGATTAAGTGCAACAACATGCTTCATCGCCACATGACATTGGTTTTACCTGAAGACAAATAGAAAAATTGGTATTTTATTGTATTTGTTATGTTTTTAAATATATTATGTTTGATATTGTAAAATATTCCTTTTTCATTTATAACGCATAAACATTTTATTCATTAACAGTAATATTTGGCTTTTCCATCATTCTTTTTATGGATGAGCGAATTGGCAAAAATGGGCCAATTCGCTAAAATCGAAGACCCAATTAGCGCCGAAAAGTGACATTATTGTGACAATTTTTTTAAGAATTATATTTGTTGCCTAAAATATCACCAGGTGATATACCATTAGCATTTGTGATTATAATTTCACAATATTAAAGCTAAAATCAGAGGATTTGATTTTTATTTAAAATTAATCTTAGGTTTTTGAACCTAAAAACAAGTGATTTTTAATACATAATAGTTTGCAGTGTCTCTCTTAAGTTATTCATAATAAAATGAGTTTTTCTCAAGAGCTTCTTGATAAATCTATGCTTTTTCTTGGTTGTTTATTACCTAAATGAAATGTAAAATATGAAAATCATATAGCGCATTAGCAAATTTAGCGAACCCATAGCTCATTTGCTGCACTTTTTAATTTTGAATAGTTTACGTGAATTCGCTAAAAAACCTTATTAGCGAATTTTATCACTTTTCCTCTAATTATACAGGGGTTATATTAATTATCGAGGGGAAATATGTGTTAATATGGGACGAGAAATCGCTATAAAGGGTATTCCAGATGTTTCAATAAAAGGGGATTTGAAAATAATAAGGGGATTTTTATTATAGGGGTTCGATAAAATAATGAGGTAGATTTTTATAATTTCTGGGTCAAACGGCATTATAAAAAGGGTCCATGGGTGGCTCCTTCCGCGCGATCCTTAAAAATGTTGAGTTCACGCGCAGCCAAAAAATGCCTAATTCGCACATCCATACTCTTTTCATTTTTTATCCGATGCTTTAGATTAGAAAAATATAAATTTTCATTTTTCTGAAATTTGTTTCTTTTGATTGTTTTCATTAGATTCAGATGTTTGAGTTTCATCTTTCTTTTCTTCAGATGTTTGCTTATCTCCATTAGCATCAGAAGTTTGTTTCTCTTCTTTCTTTTCATTGGATTCTTGTGTTTGTTTTTCGGCATCATTTCTTGGTTTCTGGTTTGAATTGGATTCAGACTCTGCATTATTCTTCAGTTCTTTCTTTGTTTCTTCAATAACCTCATCATATTCATCATACAAAGTAACATTTTTGTGCGAAATTCTTGCGAATAATGGATTCATTTGTTTCATCACAAATCTCTTCAAAGAGAGAGTGTTGTATTTCCTTTTGTGGATAACTTTGCCATCATCTCCATAGTTAAGTTTGAACGGAAAATCTTCTCCCCATAAATCGTATCCTGTTGAAGCAGGCTTCGAATTTTGTTTTTGTGAATTTTGAGGAGATTCTTGGAAATCTTTGCTCTTAGTTCGCTTTCCGTTAGGAGACCCACCTGAATTTGAGCTTTCATTCGATTCTGAGCCATTTTCAGAACTATTTGATTTAGATTTCATAAAGAAGCGCAGAGACATGAATTGCTTGAATACTGTTCTCTTTGAGACATACTTCGATGGATCTTCATCACTATTTTCCAAATTATCTTCATCTTCGGTGAAGAATTGTGAATAATCGACTTCATTCGGATCAAAATCTTCTTCTTTGCTGATATACTCTTTCACAAGTTCCATGTTCGTTCCAACGTTGCAATATTTCTTGAAATCTTCCAATTGTTGGAACAATGTTTGATAAACATTCAGTTCATGGATTTTTGCAAGCTTAAGAGATATTTCTGATGATGCCTTCTTTTCATGCACACCGGAAAATTGCTCCGTGTCCTTATTAAGTGCTATTGTCTGCCTTAAAATCTCACTTTTTAAGTTATCTGGCTGTAAAGAGTTAACATCATTGAATTTTTGGTTATTAAGTGATACTATGAACTGCTGGCACTTCTCTGCGACTTGGTATTCAGCGAAAACATCAATTGCGTAAGAATATTTTGTAGATGTTAAAATGTTTGCAATATTTTGCATATTATCTTTCTCTTTCATCAGCAATTGCTTTGAGCGTTCATTTAATATGCTAAATTGCGAAGAAAGTTGTGCTTTGTCTGAATTTAATGATAAATATACTCCAGAAGAGATACTGGCCTTTGCTTCTTCGAGTTCCTGATCGACAGTATCGAGATCTTCCATTAACTGCTTCACTCTTTCCGTTAGAGTAACATCAGTGGCAGCATGTCCAGATTCGCCTCCCAAGTACTCAGAAAGCATCGATAAGTATTCATTTGTCTCACCCAGTTCACTGCTCATGCTGTCGTATGAATTTTGGGACTTGTTTATATCTTGTTTCGCTGATTGAAAAGATTTTATCGCATCAAACGTTTTTTTCTGTATATATTCTTTCTCATCGTAATTATTGCCGCCTCTGTAGTAAAACTGTTTGTACTGATAGGTGCCTTTTGGATATAGGCACGAATATCTTCGCATTTAGATTGTTTTTCCTAAAAACGAATATTTTTTTTGATTGTTTGTTCTTCTTTTTATTACATTTTCTCCATCTCATTAATTAATTCATTCTATTTTCTTTACATTAATATATAGGCCTTCTTATATAGAATCTGTATTCATGAACAAATAGTTGCAAAAGTTTTTAGATATGAAAATATTCTGTGTTGAAGTTTAAATAAATTGAGAGCATTTTATCGTTAAAAAATTTTATTCGTGAATGGGATGATGACAGATCAAGAGAAAATTTTTCTGAGAGAGAACGTAGAAAGAGGAGATTACAGCCGAGAGAGATATAACAAGAGAATAGAAAGAGATGTGTGATGGAAACAAATGTAATTGGAGAGTCAGTTTCAGCGAATGATTTTTATTTTTTAATTGGATAGAACGATTTTTTTCAATCTCAGGTTCGAGCCTTTTGATTTTCTTTATGAGTTCTTCAATGATAGCTAGAAGATCAGTAGTATACAGATTGTGATTTATCATGGGAGTCCAAAATTTTGTCCACCCAAGATGTTTCTATACAATTTAGAGGACAATCAATTTATTCAGGTGATAACGATACATATTATAAAGTTATTGAGGGTTATTCTCCACAAATTATATCTAAGCCACCACCACCACAAATATGGTTATGTCGCAATACATATATCGTAGCTGGTCCAGGAATGCTTCAATATATGAAGACGGGAAGGTCACAAGGTTCAAAAGCACCGTGAACATTAAATGTTCAAGTCCAACCATAAATAATTTAGATAATTAATTTTTATTTTTGGGTAATCGTTTTAATGTTTAACTGCGAGTTTTTTTCTCATTAAAATGTTAGACGAACCTACCAAAACATATTTATGGGCAAATACTTTGGAAATAAACTTGCCACCAGAATTTACAGCAAGTAAAAATCGTAAATATATAATTGTGGAAGATATTAAAGTTAATATTGAGAACACATGGGTTCCTGAAGCTGATACCCATGCTGATTTTGTTGAACGTGACCAATATTTTGATTTTGCCATATGTTTCTGTAATGGTCCCGACACAAGACATTTGGCAAAATATGAGATAACTAGACCATTAAGAAAATTCAGAATGTGGTTTACAAATGTTAAAGGAGAAACTTTTGGTAAATATTCTAAATTTCATTTGGCCAGATTTTTATTAGTTTATTAGAGGTTATTTTCTAATAAATTTTATGACGGAACTTCCAACATTAAAGAAATATAATGGGAATAATGATGAAATTAATGAAAAAAATTAATAAATTAGAGGAAGAAATCGATGAAATAATTATTCAAATTAAGAAACTAATGAAAGCGCTAAATATAATCGTTTAAGAAAAAATTGGTATTATTTGCGAGACTAGTCTCCGGGAAAAACTCAGATATCTGAGTTATCTCTGAGACGACCTGTTTCTGCCGCTTCTTCATCGGGTGAAGCCTTGGTCAAATACCAAGGCGAGGCAATCACCCGCTCGAGAGTCGGCAGAAACCAGTTTTCGATTCGAGATAACTTCGATTAACCAAGTGTTTGCTCTTCTCTGTAATCTCTGGTGCTGCATACATTTACATCACATGACATAGCTGCATGTGGCATCAGAGACGCCAGAGAAGAGCAAATTCTGAAGAAAATTTTCTTTTCGATCTTATCTCTGAGACGACGGTTTTCTGCGAAACTAATTTTGGCATTTCAATAGTTGTAAGACGATTGCAGAAATCGAAAGCGTTGTTCACTGTACTTGTTAAGGAGATGAATATTGCATGTGTGACTTGATTGTCCATGAATCCCATTAAACCGATCCTTGAAACGTGAGAAAATTTTGCGATTTGGATTTTAGAATTCTTGAATGCTAAATCACCAACAATTTCCAAAAGTTGGATGTTTAAATCAGTTAATTCACCTATTTGAGCGAAAGAGGCATACACTGAATCAGTTGCAAGTGATAAATCAACGTTTTTAAGTGATCCACAATTATAGAGCATTTTTGCTGCAATTGTTGTGAGTTGAGTCGCTGAAAAGTTTTCAAGCTTTCCGCAGTCACTAAAATAGTGTAATATATGTCACTTATCATCAGTTATATTATACGATCTAAGAATTATTCCTAAAATAACAATAGTGAAAGAGTTTATTCAATTGATTTTTTCACGCCCATCAATTTAGGAATTTAAGGCAGTATGATTATTTTCAATTCAAAAATGATCGTTCTAGAAATTAATTTCTATCTCTGATTTTGAAATATGGTTAATCAAAATTTGGGAAAAATCTGAAGAGTGCTAAAACAATATAATCACTTCAACGCCAACAATAAGACTTCTAGCAGTCTCCCAATAAATAGCTAATTCAAATTGATTATAGTGTTGTTTGTATCTAGAAGAATCATAATTTTTAAAACGTAAAAATATAGATACAATTTATTCCAATGAAACAAGTGCAGGAATGAAAACAACTCTTCCGAGTCCAGTAACAGCAACAATGATTTGCTCATTTTCTAAGTATTCTACTTCCTCGATTGGTTCATCAATTGCAATCAGAGGAAGAGAAAGATCTGGATAGAATGCTTCAAATAAGAAGATCAATCCAAGTTCGCTTGCAACAGCGACGTGATCGAATCCCTTCTTATCAACGCATGTACTCCATGCTTGGATACCGCTGTTCATTTCTATTTCACGAATCTTGTCACCAGAAACTGAGAAGAGTGTCAAGAAATGTCTCAAAGTTCCACTTGATAAATCTGTCGAATGGATAAGAACAAATCCCCATCCTTTAGTGATGAGAATATTAGCAGGTCTGCGATCACCGAGAGATACAATCCTGGTGATGCTCCTGTTGTTCAACGAGCAGAACAAAATGTTTCCATCGCGTGTTCCGCAAACGCACATGTGATACCTTGCAGAAACAGCAGCACATTTGATTGAGCTTGAATATGAAGGTATTGTGAAAGATCCATCAGTTTCCTCTCCCTTCATGTAAATTGTAATAACAGAGTCTCCATTTGCAGTAAGAAGGCATCCTTCATCGGAAGCCATTGCAGTGATGGATGATCTCTGTCTAATTGCGAGAATAACTTGTTGTCCGTTGTTTGTAATCATGAAAACTTCATTTGAATTATGTTTTGAGACAAAGAAGCTTCCATCAGACATTGCAACAACATTCTTTTGCAAGTTCATTGGAAGTAATGTCGTAAAGTTCTTGACTGTCCTCGTTGAAACTGAAGATTCATTTGTTGGAACTTCAACACCAAGATGACTTAATGTGTTGTTGAGGATAGTGTCAGAGTTATGTCTGCGCAATTGCTTTGATGGAGATGATTTGATTGCATCACTCTTGCTCCTTGTCTTTGTGGCATCAGTCATTGAAAGTTTGTTGATGTTACTTGTATCATAAACAGCTGAAATGATGATACCAGCACCATCAAATGCTGTAACTCTGAACTTACCATCGATGATGAATGAAACTTTAGCGCCAATAAGATTCTTAATATGGACATCAGTGCAAACAATCTTGCTGATTGATGGCTGTTTAACAACTTCGGGGATTCTCGATGGATGTTCTGTGTCAAATAATTTCTGTGGAACTTGTCCGACATGGCATAAAATAGCTTCTATTTCAGCTCTCTTTTGAGGATTTGTTATGTTTCCTCTTTCCCAAATATCTGGATACATCTGAGAAACATAGATATTGTTATTCTTGAGTGCTTCTTTTCCTGTTTGTTTGTAGCCCCAAACTAAATCGATCCATTTGTTTAAGTTCTGTGAAACATATTCACTTTCAAGAGCTTTTCTATTCATGTAAACGAAATCATATGGCGTTTCGGCCCATGGTGGTAACTCAACATCGTTAACTGCCTCACCAGCATATTTACCGAGATCGAATCTATTCTTGTTCATTAAGAAATCTGCTTGGCAGAAGAATTCAGGAATCAATTCTCTGAAGTCGTTCTGATGGGTTGTTGAAAGCTTCCATGCATTTGCAACAGAAGAGAACAAACGAGCTGCGTGATCGAACTTTCCACTTTGTATTTCGATGTGCAATGTTGTGAATGGTTCCATCCTCGTTAACCAGAGATAAATTGAAAGTGGGCAAGAATATCCGCTGCTGTAGAGATAAGGAGTCATTCCAACACCTTCGAAAGTTCCAAACTTATCTTTGAGAACTTGCAAACGCTCTTCATTGACAGCACCGATTGGCTTTGATAAATCTCTGTATACACTTGGATCATTCAAGTTGACTGTTGGTGAAATGTAATCACTCAAAATCCATGGAATGATTGGATACTGAGAAACATCATTGAATGTTCTGCCGCTGCACATGTTCAAGTGCATCAAATAATCGAAGTTTGTGACTTGGCGATTTGTCCATCCTTCTGTCTTTGAAATTATCTCGAAGTATGTCTGGAAGTCAACTGTTTGGTAAAGCCTAAGCGCTGGCATTGTTAATGCATTGAATTGCTTGAGAATTGGAAGGCTCTTGATATTGGGGAAGTTGATGAAAACTGTCTGACCAGTCATCAAGAAAATTTCAATAGCTGTTGGATGATGGAATCTCGTGCGTTCGAATAATGCTGAAATCTTTTGAGGATTGATGGATCGGATCTTTCCTGATTCATATGTCAAAATTAATGCATCAGCAAGTAATGCAAATGTCGCCTTTTTGACGCCATTGTTCTTAATAATTTCGCAAGGAAGCTCAATGATACACTCATTGCCGCTGTATTGTTTATCGCGAGCTGGCTTTCCTGGTGATTCCGTTGATGATGGATGCTCCAAGATTTCTTCACCAACTTCGAATAATTGCGCTGGAGCATTCATTGCATACTCGGCCTGTAATTTAGCTTTGAGTTCTTCTAAAGCTTTTTCTGCATTCTCTGTTGATCCCTTATCTCTCAGCAAAGAAGCAGCCATGTGATTATCGAAGCTGTAGTTACGACGCATCATCATTGGAACACAATTTGGTCCTAATGTGTTATCACGCTTGAAATGGACTTCGGCGATACTTGCTTTTGGAAGGCTCTTTGACCATGGAGCATTATCAACTGTCATCGACTGCCAACATCTTGTCCATAGCTTTGAAGCGTTCTCGATGTTTGTTGAAATCATATCTGAAATATTGTTCATTGAGTTCGATGATTCAGTGACAATCTCATCTGATATCATTCCAAATATCTGGAATGCCTTCTGTGAGTTGTCTGTCTGTGACTTCAAGACATATTTCATCAATCTCAAGCTTGCAACTTTCAATTCTTTGATTGCAAGTTTTGTTGGAAGAGATTGAACAAAATCAAATGCTGATTGATGGAAATTGAATGCTATTGATTGTACAGGAGCAGAAACACCTGCTTGAGCAGCATGATGAGAAATATAATCGATTCCTCCACTGAGTGATTGCTCTGACTTTGGAAGGATCTGTAACAAAAACTTGATCTTTGGATTCTCATATCTGATCAAATAAGCAGCTAAACTTAAAGCAAGATCTGAGTGCTTTGGATCTGGAATCTTTATGTAAATGTCGATGAACTGTTCAGCAAGATCATAATCGAGCCAGTTTCCTGTTTTTCCGTATCTCAACCCGAATGTATAATTGAAGTCTTTGCCAGCAACTTGAGCGATCTTCTTATCCAAATCGTTTGGCATCAATGAGATGACTTTCTTATCTGGTTCAATATGTGATTCATACTGGAACTTCCTCTTTCCAATGTTGAGCATAGAAACACGTCTGTTCTTGAATGTGCTCATCGATGGGATAACATTTTGAACTGGATTGAACTGAGCAAGAGCCTGTTCAGCAAGCAATGGAGAATAGTTTTCTGTGTTCTCTGTGAACTGCGCGATTGTGCTTGGATGCAGTGAGTGTCTTGCTTTTCTGTTGAGTTCTCTCTTTGGTGAGCTTCTGACAGATCTCTGTGGTGTTCCTGGTCTTGATCTTGGCTTGCGACCGCCTTGTTGCTCTTCTTGCTCAATATATGGAGAATTATTGAACATATTTGTAAGCATTTGGTTTCCTTCTTCGCCGTCTCTGAAGAAGATGAAATGCTTGACAAGTTTTGCATATTCATTGATGTCAACAAACTCAGAGCCATTCAAAATTGCTTTGCCACAGTCGAGAATAATGTCGTGGATTGCTCCTTCTCTGTTTTCACCGAGAGCGAGACCAACAACATCAATGACTGAAATCAGCTGTGATAGGTTGCTTCCAGAGCAGTCAACTAAGAATCTCATTAAGCTTCTCTTGAGTTCTGGCTCTGCTTTGTAGAAAGCAACGACAAACCACTGATTCCAATTCATTGAGCAAACAAACTTCTTGCTTGGCTTCATGTTATCAAGAATGTATCTGATAGCATTAGAGCCAATGTTAATAGCCATCCAGGAGCAAATTGGGAAGATTTCTGGGCAGTTTTGATTTGCAAGTTCAACAAGTTTAAGTAATAATGGCTTTGTGACGAAGTTTGCATTGAGTTGGTGCAAAATGATATCGAGGTGACTAATTCTTGTCATATCTGAGAACAATTTTCTTCGGTGTGCATCAATTACAGTTGCAATCAAACTAACAACAACCATTTCGTTCTTCAAGTTGAGCAAATACTGAAGTAAAGCAATAAGTTCGACTGAACAAGAGTTGTTTTGAAGAATCTGTCCTTGATCGTCAATAAGCTCTCTAAGGAAGTAGAGAAGATCAATATTTTTCTGTAAATCACCTGTTGTCAAGATATATGACATCAGAAGCTTGAAATCTTTATCAGAGAACTTAACGCGAGCGATGAGATGAGCGATTGCAAGAAGATTCCTTCTGCATTCAGAAACAGCAAGTTTATCACCACGGCAACGCTTTGGATATCTCGCTAATGCATTTTGTGGATCTGTTTCATACCAATAGTAGATGCTCAAGATTGCAAGAATAAAATCGAAATCGAGCATTGATATGAACTTCTTCGATGGACAAAGATTCCTTGCCCAGTGCTTTACAATTCTAATGTGATCCTGAGCAGATGTTTTGATCCAAATCTCAATATTCATCAAGATATCGTGGAAAAGAGACATTTGAGCTGTCTCTGATGTCAAAACGCCCATAAGATTGACAAACTTCATATACAAACCGTAGTTGATGTGTGATTCATCATTCTTAACAATGAGATTAGAAATAATCTTGAATCCACTTGCATCAGCGAAGATTGTCTGAGAATCATCACTTAATGATAAAGCGTTCTCTAAAAGTTCGATTGTTGTCTCTGTGAGATATGGAATTGGTTCACCAGACTTAAGAGGTAAATCCCATTGAGCAAAGAGTGGAAGCAATATATCAATGCCAACTCTGTTCACAAGGATCTCAGTGAAAGAGAAAATTCTTGTATATCTGATGGAAGAATTTTGTGATGTGATCTTGTTTTCAACTCTGTTTACAAGTCTTACGCCTTTCTCGATTTCGTATGGAACCATGTAGAATATTGGCTTGAGATGTGTTGGAACAGCTCCAGCTGGACCAGCATCGTAAACAGAGATCATCTGATCTGGTTTTGTTGCTGGGAAGAAACCAATAGGGCCGAGCAAAGAAACGTTACGGACCATTGTTGAATCCTTCGACAATCCACCAATGCGAGTGTATTTAAGAGGACCTGGCTTTGGAACAACAAGTGGAAAGTATAATATTCGCGCTTCTCTATTATTAACAACAGCTGTTATAACATATTGCTGACGTTGATAATCTAGTGTTGCTGTGACAGAAAGGAAGCACCATTCTTTCAATGGGATTTGGATATCTGGTCTTCCTGTCCATCCATCGCCGTGTCTTTCAGCATAGCAAACGAGTTGGTCACCGGTAATGTAGAAACCAATTGTTGTGTTATCGTTATCGCGCGCAAGGAAGAGCTGAGATGTATAATGAGCATCAGGATTATTGATCAAGATCCAGAACGTGAATGTGAATCCTTTGTTGAAGTCTTCACCATTTAATCCATCAATGTCGAAGTTGCAATCAGGGGCAAGCGGTAAAACAGCTGTTGGTTTCCTTTTTGACTCCATGATCATGTTGTTAAGGAGCTTGAGAGTAATTGGATGGTAATATGGAAGATAACGACCTTCGATTGGACACAACAATGAAATGAAGTGTCTAACAACAGCAACTGAGCAGATCTGTGTTGAAATAAGCATCAAAAGAGAGAATGCACTGGCAAGGATTCCCTTTGATGTTCCATCATCGAGTCTCCACTGGTAAATCAAGTCAATCAAGTATTGATCGATTCCACCAATGTGTGCTTGTTCAGCGTTCTCAGCAGAAAACTGCAAAAGTTGAGCAACGAAGGCGAAAACTGTTTTGATGTTTCCTGAATGCAAGAATGTAGAAATCAGCAGTTTAAGGCCTTTGGGTCTCTTTATAGCGAACTGCGGATTGATGTTCGCAAGCGGTTTTCCAGCAATGACCTGAATAAGCTTCAGAAAAACTTGCTGCGAAGGTATATCTCCAAAAACTCTTGTGATTGCATTCTGCAAAGCTGTGACTTCTGGTGATGATAAATTGTGGTCTTCTAAGTTGTTGAGCATTGTCATGATATTAAAAATCAAATCCTGTGCATATGTTGAATCCTCAATAACATTAAGACCAATGAGAATTCCTGAAATTAAAGGAAGAAAAACTTGAACCCAGCTATCAGAGATTAGAAGAACTTCACTGATTAAACCAAAGAAGTAGGCTCCAATTCCAGCAACTTTGGTGTTATTTAAGTTCTTTGAGATATAAATTGAGATATCGATGACTTTTGTAAGGAGTCTGTCATTTTTCACAGTAGTATCGGTCTTAATGTACCTTCCGAGATGGGCAATGACAAATTTTACAAGTGGAAATTCGTATAATAATCCAGTAAATGATTCAATAAAATAATCATCGTCGAAAAGGAGTTCTGTGAGATCCTTTTGAAGTAAATAGTTGTTGAGGATCAACAAAATCGCCATTCTCGCTGTGTTAATTGCCTTTCTTTGTTTTTCATCGACATTTTTGTATGATTGTAACTGAGTCATGGAGTACATCAGAGCCTGAATGATAATTTGGAAGTTAAACTTCGATAAATTAAACATTAACTGAATTGATACTAATCTTTCAGCAAATTCTGCATAAATTCGCGGTTTTTGCATCAAGTTGTACATTATTGTCTTTGTATCGTCGATTTCATTGATTGTAAGAAGATCCATTGCAAAACCACGAAGAGTGTTAATTTGCTTTTTAAATAAAGAATTTTCTTGGGATTTCTCAACAATAATCGCTGGATTAAACAAAAATGGCGAGGTTATGAACTTCGATGGAGCTCCACATTTAATTTTGTTCGAAATTGTATGAAAAAGAGTGAAAAATGCGAGGAAAATATCATAAACTCTATCATTTTCGTCAATCTTTGGTAGAACTGATTCGCAGTATTTGTAAAATTCTTTCACATTGTCTTTATTTATTTGATCAGAAATCAGATTTAACTCTTCTAATACATATTCACTCACAATTGCGCTGTATTGGAGATTTTTAGGATAGAAAGGTGTGTTTGAAAGGTCGATTTCCTTCTCAAATGTTTCGTGTTCGATTAATTCTTTTGGAGTTTCGAAATATTCCGCATTTGGCAGCAAAATTGGTTCCTCGAGGCCTTCTTCTATGACCAATGGCTTGCTCCGAGTGACTATGTTGATCACATAGTCAGGAATGGCGCTGAGTTCCCTCAGCATTAAAATGCACGTTTATTAATTTGTGTAAGAACTGCCGCTGAAATCTGACTTGATTTGACACTGCCAATTGTTTTTATTTCATCACAGGAACCTTTGGCATTGCAGCAATCTCATTTATCCAACAATGTGTTATGATCAGAAATCGAAGATTGATGTCTGATTTACCTATTGTATGTATAACAAATCTATGAATATTTCAGGCTATACACATGAATTACAAATAAAAAAAAAAAAAAAAAATAACGAAGATAAACTTTAAGCATGTTATTTAATTCATACAATTAAGCTTCCAAAAGAAGTTGACAAAGAACATTAATAAGGGGGTGATACCTTTTTGGAAGCTTTTTTAACATCAAGAGCAGTTAGTAATAATATGTTCGCATCCGTCACGACTGCGTCGTGACTTCTGCGAACATATATTTAAATATATTTACGACAGAGTTAGTTTTACAAGTTAGGGTCCCCCCTATATAGAAAATAAAATTTTGAATTACTTACAAAACTAACGTTAATTTTATTTTAAAAATTATGACTTTATAAAATCTAATCAGTTTTTAAAATAATTTATGACAAACTAACTAACTAACTAACTAGAAAAAGATAGCGAAAGGATCTATGAAGTCAGAAATTTTGAAAAATAATTTTAGTGAAAAATGTTTTATTAATTAACCCTATACCATGTGTAAACAGTAATGTATGGAGGCATGTAATCAGTACCTGAACCGGTGTCGGCAGTGTTTCCGTAAACTGAATGAATGTGACTTCCTGCATGATCAATGATTAAACCCGTGTTG
>JALKBU010000313.1:0-49172 GCA_023091735.1 Trichomonas tenax
ACAAGAAAGACGAAAAAGAATGAAAAAGATGATGAAGGAGCAACGGAGGAAAAACCAGTTAAACCTAAACGTAAGTGTACAGAAAAACAATTAGCAGCACTTGCTGCAGGAAGACAGAAGAATCCGAAGTGGATCGCAAAAAGAATGAAGGAAGAGGAAGAAAAGAAGAAGCAGGAAGAAGAAAAGAAATCCAAATAAATTTCTCTCATTTTTCACTAAAATTATTTTTCAAAAACTGAACTCATAAATCCTTGCCCTTTAGGGCGTGGGCGAAGCCCTTCGCTTTCTTTTCTTAGTTAGTTAGTCATAAATTATTTTAAAAACTGAATACATTTTATAAAGTCATAATTTTTAAAATAAAATTAACGTTAGTTTTGTAAGTAATTCAAAAATTTATTTTCTATATAGGGGGGGAACCTAACTTGTAAAACTATTTTTGTCGTAAATATATTTAAAAGGATGTTAGCAATAGACGCGGCGAAGCCGTGGCTAGTGCGAACATCTAATTACTAACTCAAATCCTCCTGCATACTTAATATTCATCAATATTAATTCACGAAAAGGTTACACTTATCCACTGAGGAATAAAAATACTGATTCAGTAATGACAACATTAAAAGAATTCATAAACTCAACATATCCAAAAACATTGACGTCAGATCAAGATAGTGCGTATTTATCTAAATCAATAACTGATTTCTTTAACGAAAATAACATAACACGTTACACAACAGAGAAACATAACCATAACATTCTTGGTATAATTAATAGACTCATTCGAATGTTAAGAGATTTAAACAGAGATTTTTCGATTGATTTTATGACTAAGTTTATGAAAACATATAATGATACCATTCATTCCTCTACAGGAATTCCACCAAATAAATTTACTTCAGGCAATGAACAAAGATATATACAAAAAATGAATGCTAAAACCGACGACATCATTTCGGACAAAGAATTTAAATTAAATCCTGGTGATAAGGTAAGAGTAGTAATTGAATCAGATCCGTTAAAAAAGAAGAGAAGTAAATTAAATCAAAATTACTATATCGTTGATTCAGAACAAGGTAATGGCTTCTTAATCAAAGTCTGTGATGACTCAGTTGCTTATTATCCAAGATATAAATTAATTAGAAATCAGGCGTTTGGCGCCCAGGCCTGCCCTGAAGGTAAGTATGTAGAAACAATTGATGACGCAAGTTTTGGAATCATTGATAAAATTATTGATTATGACGCAAAGACTGATAAATACACCATCATTTATGAAGGAGGTGTTAATGACAAAATTCCTTTCCGAAATTTAAGAGGAAATAAACCAACACATTTAGGAGTAATGGAAGTTAAGTTTTGGAAAAAGGCGATAGGCGCCGGGACCGAAGGTCTTAAACCATTACTAGAACGATTGAAGAAATACAAAATTTAAATATCATAGTAACGGTTCTGTTGTGTCAAGTAGTATGGATTCAATATATATATATATAAAGCATCTTTATCATCCATAGGTAAATATACCGGTGCCTTATGATCAACAGTAGCATATAAATCAACCCAGAATTCATCATTATATCCTTTGAGTCTAAAGTATTTGATGTGAGTTAATGAATATTTTCTGGTATGTCCTAAATAATCGTCATCAACTCCTTGCGCTAAGCTTGAGTACAAAATACAACTATTGCGGTCCCATATGTTTTTGGTAATTAATGGATTTGTTTTAATAAATCTTTTTTCGTTACTGTTGAGATTAATGATATTTTTGAAATCATCATTCAAATATTCAAAATCAAATTCGACACTATATAAATAATTATTTACGGTTCTATCATCTTCGATGTATTCATTATATGGAGATTTTATTATAAATACTGATTCATGATTACTGTATTCTAAAAATGACTGCATTAATTGAATTGGTGTATTACCATTAACAAAAACATGAATGTCTTTTAATAAATCAAATTCTTTGTTAATACCTATTACTAAGTCTTTTAATAAAATACTATCATCAAAAAACTTTCTGACTCTTATTATATCTTCTATCATGACTTCCCCTGTTGTTGGTGTTAATGGATCTCTTAAAATTCTTAATTTTTTGACTTTTAATATAAAATCAATAAATCTAAATCCTTTCGTGATATATAATTAGTGACACCAAAAATTTTATCATTACCACTGTTATTTAATATAAATACGTTCGGAAGTTTGAAATGGAACCTATTTGGTTTGATCGGATCTCTATATGAGTTCGATGAATTAGAATTAAGCAACATGTTTAAAGGAATTTGTCGAGATATTTTAATAAAAATAAAATACTATTTTTATTCATTAGCTACTTCAGATTTATTCGCTAGTTGAGATTTTAATGTATTAATCTTTGCTTCGAGTTTTGATATCTTTTGTTCAATCCTTTCAACATCAAGCGCCTGTTTAATTTTTCGGAACTGAATTCGTTGATTCTTATCAGTGATGACGTAATAACCTTCGGGAACATTACCAGTCTTTAGATAATCTAATAAAAGTTTTGTTTTCTCACTCGCTTTTAATTTCTATGTCATTTATATAAAAGATAATAAAATTATTTTTTAAATCAAACTTGAAAAATTAACATTCGTTTTAGATTGAGACCCAGAACTTGGTTTTATCATATGCTTCACTCCTTTATACGCTCCGTATAGTACAAATGGAACACTTGCAGCTAATGCATTAGGTGCAACTCTACGAATTCGTTTATGATTTAATAAAGGATGTGATTTCTGAGGTGATGCTTGTCTTGAATTAGACGTAGAAGCCCATGCACTAGATTTTGTAGAACTCATTTATAATGTTATAAAAGTTTATTTATGTTTGATTTTTCATTACTTTCCCTTTATTTATGTTATTAAGGGTCTTTGACCCCAGGTGCCCTTCGTTTCTATGTCTGATCACATGCATTCTTGTATTTTTAATTCCTCTCCATGCTGAGCCAAATAGCCCTGGAATATATGGCAGCGTTGCATTTATCATACTTGCTGTAGGATTGACTACTTCATTATTTGTCTCTAATAAATTCCAGTTTCCGATGGATGTGTGATGGAAGTCTTTTATCTGCTTTGAAATGTTAGATTTAGTGTCTAATAGCATATCAGAAGCTAGTGGAGCATATTTTACTCCTATATCAATTGCATTCTTTGCTGCAAACAGTGCTGGGTGTGTCATTAATGCAACGTCAATTATAGGGTTTGCTTTAGAATAAACTGATCCCGCTAGATTTCCTTCATTATTTTTAACGATTCTAGCATTTGCCAAAAATTTCAAATATTTATATGTCAAATATTCCAAAAACAGACTTTACGTGTCAAAATATTCCATTAATTTACATGACATAAATAATGATTTACGTGACATGATTTTGTCAGTTTTAGGGACAGTGGTCAAACAAAATTCATTTTTATAAACAATGTCTGATCTCGTTCAATTAAACGCTTCAGCAAAGAACAAGATGATGGGAGGCAAGTATCCAGCCGCCATCGCCGATTTCACAGCAGTTATCGAAAATGCAAAGGCTACAACAGAAGAAAAAATTGCACTTAAAATCTCTGCTTACAACAATCGCTCATACTGCAACATTCTCCTCAAGAAATTACCAGAGGCTATCGAAGACATCAACAACGCTATCGAATTAGCAACAGCAAGCAGAAAATCTGAAAATATCAAATCAATGTCCGTTGAACAGAGAAAGGAGGACACGATCATTCCTCTCCTTGTTGAGGCTATTGTTCGCCGTGCTAACATCTACGATATGCAAGATTTGTGCCTGAAGTCTCTTCAGGAGTACAAGGATGCTATGGAAATCATCCCAGATGGAGATGCGCCTGTTGCTTGCAACAGATTGCTCAAAACATGCGGAATTCCAAAGCTTCCAGAAGATGAGCAGAAGATCGGCATTTTCCGTGATGTTATCGCTAACATCTTCAACAGAGAGGCTCTTCTCGACTCATTGAAGAAGTTATACGACTTTTTCACAAACCCGGCCGAAATTTCAAAGCCAGATCTCGAGCTTTTCTCTTCTTCTAAGGCTATCAACGTCCCAGATGGCGTTATCACAATCTACGTTCGTGATGCTGAAATCGTTCTTCTCTGCATCAAGATCTTGTCTGCTATCGGCAAGAAGGGATGCCTCCCTGTCTACGCCTTCTTCAACGATGTCAAGGACTGCATCTCCAACTATCAGAAGAATATCGAGATCGTCACAGAGGCTGTTGGCTATCTCTATGATACCCCAGAGCAGGCATTCATCAAGTTCGCTGATGAAGAGTCCATTGACCCAATCTGCAACTGCTTCGACATCGGACTCCCAGAGGAGGTCAAGGAGAAGCTCTTCTTCATTTTGTTCAACATCGCTAACAACGATGACCTCTGCTTGAAGGTTCTCAACCATCCACCAGTTCTCGATAACATCATGAAGGAGAAGTCCGTTGGCGCCGCTATGCTGATGTCAAGATTGACACAGTCCGCTCCATTCGCAAAGTTCGCAATAAGCAAGATTGGCTTTGCTTGGATCGCTAAGCTTCTTAAGCCAGAACTCGGTGTTGAGAAGGTCACTGGTTTAATCATTGCTTTGTCTCGCTGTGTTCTTCACTGCAGAGATGTCGAGAACTTCGACTACAAGCCAGAAGTTGAGATCACATTCGACTGTGTTGTTTTAACACTCCAGAAGATGATCAAGTCATTGGATATCTGCTCCAATGGCTTCGGCTGCCTTGCTTTGTCTGTTGATCTTTGCACACAGAAGGCACACGATCTCAGAGTAGTCAGACTTGCTTCACTCGGCCTCGCCATGCACTCTCAGCAGCCAAAGGTTGTCCAGAACGTCATGGCCTTCGTTTACTACGCTGCAAAGGCTGGATTGCTTCAGGATGTCAAGGAAATCGAGAAGGCTCTCGTTCCAGTCATCTTCGAGGTCATCAAGGGTCAGGCATCCAATGTACAGACGATCTGCGAGCACTCCATTGCTCTTCTTGTTATGCTTGACCATCCAAAGAAGAAGGAGATGCTTTTCGCAGGTGTCCAGCAGTACCCATTCTCTCAGATTTTCAAGGAGCTCCTTCCAGGAACAATCGACTTCAATGAACTCCAGCGACACTAAGCTCAATGTTTCTTTATTTATATATTAAATGTATACGCCAAATAAAGTAATATTATCTTTCAAAATTGATGATTTGAAGAAAAAATAGTGATTATTAAAAATATTTTAAACAAATGGCATGTAATATATTGGGATGAAAAACAACGATGAATGAATTGTGTAGATGCATTAAATTTTCAACTTTTGCAATTTGAAAAAAATTTATAATGCATCTTTTGGAACATTTCCATGATGTTCTCTTCTAAAAAGCAATATATTTGGTTCTGGATTATGCCTGTGATAGTGGATCCATCCAGTACTCATTTGAATTCCTAATGCTCTCCATTCCTCTTCGCTTAAGAGGTGATCCTTCGGATCCTTGCGACTGATTTCCTTTGGAAGTGTCACGTGGCGATATTCATAGACATCGTCGTAATATTTCTCTGAATACTGAATGTCGTCGACACTCATGAAATTTTAAACCGACGAAAGCGACACTTTTCTTCCAATTTAAATTCACTTTTTCGCAGCAACCAATTATCAAAAATCAAAATCCTCTTAATGCAATAATATCTATACCATGTCTAATCTATATCTCGAATTTGGGCTTTTAATGTTAAATTGCAATTGCAACTATAGAGTTAGTTGAGAGTTGGTTCAATTTAATAGCGCAAGATCCTGAATATTCAATATTTTTTGAAAAATTTTCATGATATTTATGCATTTCAAGTTTTAGAGAATGAAAACCTGAGATAACAGTGTAATGCAAATCAATGTCAGTGAGCTTCATTGTGTTTTAATACTTGCTAATCAAAAATATATCGAATTCTGGACGATCGACAATCTGTTTTACAATGGCACTCATGCACATATTACTCCAATCGATGTGCTTATATTATATACAAAATCTTGAATGTTATTCTCTTTAGAGTAGAAGTTCTTATCTAAATTTAGGAAAAGAAGAAAATTTAGCATGAACCATTGGTTTAATCTTTCCTATTATTGATCGATAAAATAAATCAACTGAGTAATATAGTGATTCTCGCTAATATTTATGCAATAATTTTTGCTCTTTCTGCAAAAAAACGATAATTACCCCAAAGCGCTTTAGATATAACATATATACTATGTGTTTATGGCATAAACACATGAGAAGAGGCTATCTGAGACAAAACAAATCATATGAAAAATTATGACTCTTTGTTCACACAAATGGATATCGAAATTCAACGGTTTTGAATCTAGTAAGTCCATTTCCAGCGTCCTGTGAGCTTAATAAAAAATCCAAAATTTCAAAATCAAATTGGCTCTGAGATGAAATTGATTTTTAGTTCAAAAATCGCAATAAAATATGAAACAATCAGAAGTGTCTAACTCTTGTGTGATGCCATACATAGTTGTAGTGTTAAATATATATAATATCGTTTCATATTTTTCATTAACAATTTGATATAAGTTTATTATTGAGTAAATAGCAATATTTATTATAAATAAATCACATGCCAACAACATAGTAACGTATTACAAATAATACAAGTTCCTAATTGAATAATTGTCCAGTATCTTAATTTATAAATACACGAAATCATTGCGGAGACGACAATATGCATAGACGCATGCACATATTACATATTTTTAATATAATACACCAACTTATACTCAGAACCTCCCAATGAATATTCTGAAATTAACGATTAATAGAAATAAAGTATTCAAAAATAAAACGATGGGAAAATAATTAGCATCATATATACTATTTTATTAATGTAAACAGTGTCAAATAAATTGTGATAAAACGTGACTTATAACCTTATCCACTTTTAAAAATATGGTTTATTATAACATTTACATAATGATAATGCTAATTTTGCCAATTTTGGCCGCTAAAAACCAAATTTGAGAGTTAAAACACTTCTAAAATAATACCGAGGGCACAATGGCCCCTGAGCAATTCAATAACCTCTAAGCAAAATTGTGAATCTTTTGAAAATTGAACAGAATTCAAAATAATTATAGCAGAATAATGTTAGATGTACATTGTCTACTCAGAATCTTTCACAAATAATTCTTAAAGAATGATATATCATACCGGTACAATATTTTCCATATCCTATTATGAATGGGATTTTCTGATAGAAATAATTAAAAGTGACGAAAAGAAACAAAATTGTGTTTGCAAGATTTGGACGCTTTTTGCCACGGCGTCTCGGGACATCCCGCTGAAAATCATTCAATTTTGAACGGTTTATGGCGTCTTAGACGAAATTTTTTTGACGTTTCGCGTCCCCAAATGAACGACAAATGCGGAAAATTTTAGATATGTTTTTGGGTGGTGCAGCCCCCGCCTATTAAAGATGAGAGTTGGCGAAGCTTAACAGAACTTGTACGAAACACAATCACTGAAGAAAGCACTTCTTGTTGGGGTTTTTCGTCGGGGACGCTGAAGTTCATTTGGAGACGCGAAGTCGTGAAAAAAATTCGGCGGGGACGCCATAAACCATTCAAAATTAGCTGTTTTTGTTGAAAATCAATTTAAAAAAATCCTTATAAAATAATAAATCGACAGAATTAAACAATGAAACTATGTGGATATTATATGAGGCATGAGTGGAGCTTAAATGTAAACTATACATGGCGAGAAACGAATATTAAAATAAGCACATATAAAAATGTAAAAAATAACCAAGAACGCTCAAAGATTTGTTGCAGACTAAACTCGCAATGAATGCCTGTACGTGGAACATCAATCAAGTAACAAAATTATAGCTCGGAAATCATCAAAAATTTTTAACAAACTGACATTTAATTTGGCATTAACCCAATTTACCGGAAATCCTGCCCCAAAAAGTGTCAGGAAAAGTAACACCTTCTACCATGTAAACACATGAAAATAAATAATTTATGTAAATAATTTATGTGTCAATTATTTGCTCGCAAATTGATTTCAGCTAATGCCTACAAACAGGTAATCCCACATAGTTGAGTAGTACATACCTTTCGTATTTATTTGAAAAAAGAGTTGAAATTTAAATTATTTGGAAATACTGATTCTACATCCACTACCAGTAAATAGGGAGTCAATGCAGCATCAGTATATCCTAATATTTTGAAAAAGTCCAGATTCCCAAATTATCCACAATTTTGTTTGGCATTTTAGTTCAAATCATAGCATAGTTCCATTATGTGCGGCAAGCCTATCATAGATCAGCCTCATATGAGCTGTACTATGAGTTAAAAAGCAAAATAAAAGTCGATTATTACAAAGCTCGCCTATTTGTCAATATTATGCACGAAATATGTATGGAATCTAATATTCATGTGCACTATATGCATTCTTCATGCAAAATATTGACAAATAGGTGATTTGTTAAATATCTACTATATTTGTTCATAAAACATGGATATCTGACTAAATCATATATATGAAACGAACAATCGCACGAACTCAGTTAATGCAATATGTGAGATGAAGTCAGATATCCATATTTTTTGAAAAATTCAAACAATGTTTCTAAATTAATGAAAAATAAAAATTAATTATTCAGAATGACTCATTGTATATGAGGGAACTGCAGCCATATGGAATGAGTCATTCTGCATGATGATCTTGTAATGGCATTATGCAATAATGAATTTGTCTTGCTGCAACGCTGTTCACAAGAGGTGATCAAGGATACATATACATTTATGAGCATCATTGCAGCGAGAAAAATAGGATTCTCAAAAATAAAGTCATTGAAATTTCGTTGATTTAAAAAAATTTTCAACATCATCATTAAAAACAACCCAATGCAAAAGATTTGTAAGACATCCCATCCAGTGATCCATTTTTCATGATGATTTTGCTCAAACCAAAAAACTCAACGAAATTTCATGGTTTTCTTGAGGTAATTCTGCTCATAATGGTCGACATTGTCCATGTAAGGCCACTTGATAACAGAATTATCTCAAGAAAACCATGAAAGCGTAAAAAATGTATTCGATATTGAGATGAATTTAAACTTTTTAAATTTCATCACAAAGAGTGACTGACTGCATTGAACTTGTGTCATATCCTACGCAGTCAGTCATTCCTTGTGATGAAATTGGTTCAAAGCATGAATTGTGCTAACATGTAAAACCTGACAAAAACACTTTATATACTGTCACTTTTCCTGACACTTTTTGGGCAGGATTTCCTTAAGCTACAAAATTTATATTCAAACATTTGATTTATTAAGTCTGTTTAATGTAAACAAAATCATATGCAATATTTGTTCAAGGATGTCTAATAATGCATTAGAAAGAAATGTCATTATAGATGTTATAGAATGACTTTTTTTATTATTATATTAGAAATTTTGAGGAAATAAATTCCCTTATTTCAAAGTAAACACTTAGTTATATCTTGGCATTGGAAGAGCAGATGTCTCAGTGACAGCAGCTGGGCGACGTTCGATCTTCTTCTGTTTGATAACTTTCTTGAATGTGTGGAATGTGATGTATCCCATGATAATGCCGATAGCCATACCTGCAACAGCATCATCGATGTGGTTCTTTCTATCCCAAACACATGATGCGAAAATGAAGATACCGAAGAAGATTGGTGAAGCCATAAGGAGCGATGTAAGGTTGTTGTAGTATGGAATGAGCTCTCCAATGTAGAAGCAGAGGAAGATTGCAGCTGCCATTGCTTCAGCAGCCTCTGTTGATGGGAATGATGTGAATTGGTAAGCGAGCTGTGACTCACTGAGGAAGCCTGTGCATGTTAAGTAAGAACCATCAGAGCCGCAAACAGACATTGTATCTGGTCTTGGTCTTCCAACAATTTTGCCGATTACAGCACAGATGAACATTGTTGAGGCAATGCCGAAAATGTACGATGCAACAGCCTTCAATACATTAATATCGAAATAAACAAGGAGCCAAAGGAAGATAACGATGACTGTTCCAACACCGAATATGAGAATGCAGAGGTTTTCGTAAGTTAGAGTTGAAGTTGCGACTGGATTTGCGATATCACTTTGAATAAATGGCGTAAAACTGCTCTGATATGGAGAATATTTGATAGAAACAGCGGCAACAATCAGAAGAATGTCGATGATGAAATCAAGAATTGCAAACTTTGAAATAAGCGCGAAAACATCTGCAATCAGCATGATTTTGTTTTTAGGTTTATCGTCATCGTCCGCCTCAATTTTGGAGATCAAAAAATCTTTTATTGAGATCAAAAAAGTCCTCTCCCGCGGTTCAATTCTTTGCAGATTCATTGGAAAGAGCCCATCGGACACATAGAGAGGTGTGACCAAGTTTGGGATCATTCGGCTGATGAGCAATATGTTACATGTCAAAAGTCAAAATGCAAAACTTTACATGTCGTTTTATTATCATTATAATGATATAATGATATAAATTCAATCAATCTCATTTTATTATTATTTGTGATTTCTTTTATAGGAAGCGACTCCTTGTGTGTTATTGCTGCATTCAAAATAAGCAAACTCAAGTACATTTCAATATTGCATTTTGGAGTAATGAATTGACAAAAGACGCTTGGAAGATGAGTTTTTAGGCGTTTTAGCAATTTCCTAAGGTTCTTCCAAAGTGGCATCCTTTGCAAAAGAAAAAGCAATTAGAGATATTGCAAATGAATCTTCTAATATGTGATAGTAACTAAAATATGAATGAATATTGATGTTTGCCGCTTTACATGTCATAACAAACGAAATTTTGACAAAAAAAATTATGGCGGATAATATTATTGAAGTCTGGGCATCAAACTTTGAACATGAGATGCATAAAATTTCCAGCTTAGTTGATCAGTACCATTTTGTTGGAATGGATACTGAATTCTCAGGCTTTTTCATTAAATCACCGCCTGTTAATGCATCAGCACAAATAAAATACTTAACAGAACGAGAAAATGTCAACAGAATGAAATTAATACAGATTGGTATAACTTTAGGTGACGAAAATGGCAATATTCCTAAACCTGTTTGCACATGGCAGTTCAATTTACGATTTAATATTAAGAATGATATGTACACAAGCGATTCAATCCACTTACTTCGACAAGCAGGTATTGATTTTGAAAAATTCGAAAAAGAAGGAATCGAAATGGCTGATTTTGTTTCCGCTTTCTTTGCCAGTGGATTAGTTATGAATGATAAAGTTATTTGGATTACATTCCAAGCTGGCTATGATATTGCATATCTTGTTAAAATGTTATCCGCACAACCACTTCCAAAAACTGAAGCTGACTACGACAAAGTTGTGAGAATATACTTCCCACATTACTATGATCTTAGATATATTATGCAGCAAACAATTCATAATGTCGGATCTCTCCAAAATGTTGCAAAGGACTTAGATGTTGTTAGATCGGGTACAATGCACCAAGCTGGCTCAGATTCATATGTTACACTCCTTTCATATTATAAAGCAATGTCAAAACATTTTGGCGGTGTTCTTCTTAACGAAAGGTATCGAAACAAGGGCCTCAAGTAACTCTTTTCATGGATGTTTTTTAAAAAATTATTTAATTTATTTTTTGAAAATTAACAAATGTATGTTTTATTTATTCAAACTGTTATATATTACTTACATCAATGTATATTAAATAAATGTAGTGTTTACAGATCTGTTTGTATAAATAATTTTCTCATCATAATTTGTTTTCTGTGCATTCATTGTTATTACTAGAAGAGTCAATAAAGTCCATAAAGAGCGTAATGATTTTAAATTAAATGATAACCAAATTTATTTAATTTTCATGAAATATGTAAACATCAAAATTAAAATGAGAATAAAAAACTTTTATGATGAAATAGAATGAAAGTAAAGATGATTTTGAGTAAACTTACTCCTTAGGAGCCTTTGCAGCGGCCACTGCTTCTGCGGCAATTTTAGCTTTGGCCTTTAATTCGTTTGTAAGCTTTCCCTTCTCTTTCATTTCCTCAACAAGGCCAGATTGAGCGATAGCTTCTGCTGTATTCTTTGCTTCAATCTTGTGGGCTTTTTTAATTTCGTGTTTCTTCTCCATTTCTTCAATCAATCCAGAATGTGCAACAGCTTCTGCAGTTGTTTTAGCTTCGACTTTATGAGCCTTCTTGATTTCATGTTTCTTCTCCATTTCTTCAATCAATCCAGAATGTGCAACAGCTTCTGCAGTTGTTTTAGCTTCGACTTTATGAGCCTTCTTGATTTCATGTTTCTTCTCCATTTCCTCAACTAAACCTGATTGTGCGATGGCTTCTGCTGTAGATTTGGCTTCAATTTTGTGAGCCTTCTTAATTTCATGCTTCTTTTCCATTTCTTCGACTAATCCAGACTGTGCGATAGCCTGTGCTGTTGTCTTAGCCTCTTCCTTCTGGACTTTCTTGATCTCTCTCTTCTTCTCGATCTCTTCGACCAAACCCGAGTTTACCACTGCCTCTGCTGTGATCTTTGCTTGTGCTGTGTGCTCTGCTGGTGCGCTTGTCTCAGACATTATTGCTAAAAATGAAGTCATATTTTTCTTAAAAAATATTTGAGAGGGCTAAAATTTTCATCCGTTAAAAAATTTTACACTAATTTTATGTTCTTTCTTCATTTTTCCTTTTGTAAAGTCTTATTTCAACATCAAAATCGGAATTCGATTCGATAACAAAATTGAGGGCTTCTCAATATTTGATAAAATTTCATAATTTTTTGATATAATCATATTTGAATTCTTTTCTTCACTTGTCATTATTTATATCAACAGTAAGATATGTTGCTTTTCGTGTTTTTATGCTCGGCGTAAAATTTTGAGGAAAGTGGAGAATTTAAGCTTGAAAACAAGGTCTATACACATTTGTATAACGAAATATCCCAGAATTTTTTTATTGAAAAGAAATTTTCAAAGGGACAAGGACTAAAAATTACTGGAGATTTCGCCTTGAAACTCTAGCATTGAATTAAATAGCCTCCATATATGAACATATTAGAATATTGGAAAAATATGTCTTTGCATTATGCTCAAAAACAGAATGAAAAAATATATTAGTATGTTTCGTAATTTTTTTAATGTTTTTTAGGTTAATATTGAATATTTTTGCAAAATAAATAATGGACATTGTTATATTATACATGTGTTATGTGAGTGATTCAACAAAATCGGGAATCAAAAATACGCGAATTTTGTAAAATGATTAAAAACTAAAAATCCAATGGCAGAACCTTAAACCCTTTAAAGGATCTAATGGTATAACTTCCGCAGACCTTGTTCGATTCCAGTTGAATCACACTTTTTAAAAAATTTCTATAATCAACAAAATTACCTCATTATTGTTAATTGTGCAGATTGCCGCTTAAGATAATATAAATACTTTTACTAGTATAACCAAAATATATTAGTTTTATATTACATTACTATTACACACGAATGAAGAATATTGAAAAATCAGTTGAGCTTACAGAAACCTCATAATTAACTCTACATAGTATGTACAAACAAACAGTATAGCTTAACCATAAATAACCGCCAGATTGAAGAACTTTGATTCAAATTTGAGTAATTTTGACATCAATATACTAAAATATTAGGGTAGATGTCATACGAGATAGTAGGTTAACTAAAATTCGAACCTATTCCAAGATCATGTTGGCTTTATTTGCGCGATTCAAATCGTTTCTCAAAACAGTCAAGAGCGATTTGACTAATAATCTGTAATGAGCATGCATGGTGTGCGCTATGTATTTTTGCTGAGTGATGGGCGTGTAGCTCCTGTAACTTTTGAGATACGAAATTTCGAAAAATAACATATATATTTAACGTCATTAAAATGCTTCTCTTGCTGAGGGAGCCATCTGGTATAAGTTTCATGGTGAAACAACGAGTTCGAGATCAAAATTAAAATTTGTTGCGCAAAACAGGCTATATTCTGCTTTTCATTCAAATAAGAACACTCCATATCTCGTGTGAATTATATTGTGTACGTAAGAACAAGCTATAAGCGGTATTGACCTCTCCAGCTCCATCTAAACTATTACGGACGTTAAAAAAAATTAACATTAAAATATTCCATCTTGAGATGCCGGTAACTTATTGTATAGCTTCTTTTCCTCATTTCTGTGTTATTTCCTAAATACTGCATTCGCCAAACAGTAATATTTATTATTGTTGTAAATAAACGTGACATGGTATTTATTTATCAGATTTACATGACAAAAATCGTCAGATATGACAATGTTTTAAAATTTTTGGTATGATGTCAAGTAATGTAATGAATTTTATTTTGACATTATAAAACACTTATATCAGTCTGGCTTTATAGCACTAATTAATATAGATAATAGATATTATATTTTCGCCATTTAATAAATGTAAATCCGATTTTATTGTTCAAATTCGAAATCAATTTCTTTTAACTATGAATTTTAAAACTTTATTTTATATGGTATGTATTTTAAAAATTGTTGATAGTGTTCTCCATAAAGGAATAAGTTTAAAATCTTGTTTTTAAGAATAAATGAAAAGTATATTTTTGACATTTCTAAGTTTATTTTTGCCAAGTGTCAAACTTTGATAGTTGAAAAAATGAGTTCTGTTTCTTCTGATTCAGAAGCTGATTCTCATTTTTCAAATTCATCTTCTTCATCAGAACTCAACGAAATATCTGAAATAGAGAGAATCATAGGTATAAACAAGCCTGTAATGGATAAAAATGATCAATCAACGAATTTTTTTGTCAAACTTAAAGATAAGTCCTTCAGACAGTGCGAGTGGAGAAGCTATGATTCAATTTTGAACCTAAATCCAAGACATTTAGCACATTTTGCTGATAAATGTTTATCAGGTATTCAACCAGTTAGTTTTATTCCAGATTTGTACAAGCCCGACTCTGTAGACTTCGAGTCTGACTATTTGGTCGCTAAGAGAATTTTAGCAAAGAAGAAAGATTCTGAAGGAAATAAAAATTATCTCGTTCAATGGAAGAAACTACCAATAAAAGATGCAACCTGGGAAAAAATCGTCTCTGATGAACTTATTACTGAATACAAGAAATTGTTACTTTCTGTTCAAGTTCCAACACGATTTAATTCGAAAGCAAATCCGGATTTGACTTTTCCTTCTCAATACATGCAATTCAAGAACAAAAACGAACTCAAAGATTACCAATATGTCGGCGTTCAATGGCTTTTCGATAAATGGAAATGTCAAAAAGGCTGTATTTTGGCTGATGAAATGGGCCTTGGAAAGACAATTCAAGCACTAGCGTTGATACAAACTCTCAAATTCTTCTTTAAAGTCAAAGGTCCGTTTTTAGTTATTTGTCCGCTCTCTACTTCTTATAACTGGCTAAGTGAGTGCGAAGCGTGGACAAATCTCAGCGCCATTGTGTTTACAGGTAATGAAGAAAGCCGAGAAACAATGAAAAAATTATGCATTATGAACGAATTAGAGAAAGATAAGATGAAAGTAGAATTAATTATCGTGCCATATGACAATGTCGTCAAGGATATCAGCTATTTCACGAAATTTAAATTTGCAACAGTAATTATCGATGAAGCTCATCGTCTTAAATCGTACGAATCTAAAACATATCAAGTTTTAAAGCGCCTCGAAACATATAACTCAATTCTTTTAACAGGTACTCCAATTCAAAATAACCTGAAAGAATTAATTTCGATTTTGCATTATATCGATCCAGAAGCATTTCCTGATATAGAATTACTCACGCAAAAGTACAATGAGACAAATGTTGAACAAATGAAAGAATTGATTGCACTTTTGGACAATTATATTCTCCGCAGAAAGAAAGAAACATTCGAGAAATCAATCAAACCAAAAGAAGAAATTATTGTTAATGTCGAACTTACTCATGAACAGCGTTTGCTTTATAAGCTCCTTCTTGATGATAACAGAGATATTTTGATGACTCTTTCTAATTCTGCTGCAAACTACAAAAACATTTCAATGGAACTTCGAAAAATTTGTAACCATCCATATCTCAACAGTGCATATGAATTAGTTGTAGGTCAATACAAGCAAAGGAAGAAAATCGAAGGAGAAATGACTTATGATCAAGACATGCAAGCTCTCATTGAAGTTTCTGGTAAAATGATTCTTCTTGATAAGCTTCTTCCAAAACTTAAAGAAGGAGGTCGTAAGATTTTAATTTTCTCTCAGATGACAAAAGTTCTTGATTTGATTCAGTCATTCTGCGAATGGCGCCACTTCAACTTCGAGAGACTTGATGGAAGCACATCCATCGAAAAGAGATCAGAATCAATCGATAGATTTTCAACATACGATGATTCCTTCATTTTCTTGCTCAGCACACGCGCAGGTGGTCAAGGCATTAACTTAACCGCAGCAGACACAGTTATTATATATGACTCAGACTGGAACCCACAGAACGATATTCAAGCTATGGCCAGATGCCACAGAATCGGCCAGGACAAGGATGTCAAGATTTACAGACTTATTACGAAGAACACTTATGAAGAGCAAATGTTCGACAGAGCTTCGATGAAATTAGGTCTTGATAAAGTCATCACCGATGGTTTTGATGAAAATAGCTTAACAGCACAGCAGATGGATATGATGCTTCGTAAAGGCGCTTATTACATCTTAAAGGATCAAGATGAAGATGCCATTGACAAGTTCTGTGCAGAAGATATCGATCAAATTCTCACCGGAAGAACAAGAACTATCAAAAGTGATGCAACAGATTCTAATGTTGCCAAAGTTACATTTGAATCTGGTGATAAAAGTGAAGCTCCAGATTTCGGCGCTGATAACTTTTGGTCTCAGTTCTTCGCTTCCAAATCTGATCAACTTGGAACAAGGCGAGGAAGATCAGTTAGAGTTTATGCACAACCAGACAAACTAATGAAGAAGAAAGAGTTCAAAGCAATTGCAAATGATCTCAAAGAAAATGGTTTAATTGCATCCGTATCACAACAGGAACGTGGAACAAATAGAGAATACAATTTCAAGATTTGCTCCATCGTTTATTACATTTGCAATGCTGAATCAAAGATCAGAACATACAGCAAAATCTTGAAGAACATTCCGACATCAAAACCAGTCAATGATGATATAATGGATTGTTTGCCATTCACTGATCAATTATTCATTTTCAACTGGTTCAAAGTCGAAGAATATAAATCAGTTGTCGAGAGCATCTATGAACTCGATAAAGCTCATATTAGAAAATGTTATGCTTCAGATCTCATTCAGAGAAACAGATTCACTTTTGCAATGCATATGCAAGTTGACAATTGGTGGACGACACAACACGACTATGCGCTTATCTACTCTGATCGAAAGAGCATTCAATCTGTTCTCCAAATGATTCAAGAAATTAACACAATGAATAATTGCAAAGTTCAACTTCCTCAGACATCGCAAGTTGCCGAGCGTGTCAACATTTTGTTGCATGAATTACAAGCTGTTCTTCCAAAGGACTTTTTCACACTTGAGCAGCCAATTCATCCTGCAAAGTTCCGCGAAAATATGAACACAAGATTCGAAGCAATGAAAGAATGTCACGTTAGAAGACTGATGCGTGCAATGTTCTTAATTTCTCTCTCCGATTCATTCGATATCATTGTCCAGAAATATGCACTTTTGTCTGGTTTCCAGTATCACATTGATGTTGTCAAGAGATATGCAATGATGATTTTGAAGAGATGCAATTGCGATCTTCCAGGTGTCGATCTTGTTGATGTATCCATATCAGACATTTCTTGGATCCCACAGCCAGCAATCGATGCATTGGGTGCGCAGCTCAAATTGATGAAAGCAATGGAAGAGTCAAAACCCAACATTGGATCAACTATTGCTCAGCAAATTGAACTTCCTGCAGATATTAAGAACTCAATTCCAGCGCATTGGTCTCCTCAATTCACAGTTCTTCTGTTCAGATATACTTCAAAGAATGGTTTCTTCTCGCTTTGCGGTTTGTCTGTGATGCCTGAATTTGATCGAATCTATTTCTATCTCAAGTCACCTGATGAAAGAACCCGACACAGAGACATAGAACTCAAATACATGACACCAAGAATCTCCGATCTTGTTCCACAACTTGGATTCTTACAGAACATGCATGTGTGGGTCGGTCTCATTAAGTCTGTGATTAATGCTCTTTCCAGCAATAACATTTTCTCGATGATGCAGAAACTCAATGGACCGGGAATTACAATTTTGAGTTTAGGAAAACCAGACAAGAATGGAGTTCCAATCGGATACTCTGTAGTCAGATTTATCGATCAGATGCTTTTCCATCTTAGTGTTACTCCAGGCCCCAAGTTTATAATCAGATACCAGAAGAAAGTCATCGAAGCGTCAACATGCTCTAGAGCATACGCAATGCTACTTATGTCACTGACTCCAAAGGAATCGGAGTTATTAGCGAAGAAAGACTCTCTTTTCTTCTTTGGCTTCAAACTCAACATCTTCCAATCTTTATATTGTACTGAAAACAAAACAAAAATTTGATATTATTTATGTTATTTGATGATAAAGATATATACTTTGTTATATCACATTCTTGTATAATATTTTCAGATATATGCATCAAATCATATGGAAAATAGTTCCCAATGAATGAAATTCTTTCGTATCACGAAATTAACAATGTTACTTTTGGAGTGTTTCGTTGATGATTGAATTCGAGAATTTTATTGACTTCATCAAAGTAGAAATTTTAAATAGAAAATGTAGTTATTACAAAATGTCTGTAATTATTGATTTTATTGAATTTTAAAGATGTCTGAATTTTTGGCGGTATTCAAAATTTTATATGGAAGTCATTCACTGATGAAAACTGACATAATTATTAATGCAAGAAAGCACAATGAAAACGTCTCTTTTAATGATGGGATGATTCGGTGTCGGAAAGACAACGATCACAATGCATCTTAATGGGGAAATATCTGCGACAATTCCAACACAATGTCAGGAGGATGTTCATGGAACAGAAACTTGCAATGGGCAAACCGTGAAGATATCGTACAGAGACATACCAGGAAACATTGGTTTGTCGGATGTTATGTCTTTTACTTTTAGAGGAGTGAATGTTTTTTGCCTAATTTTCGCGCTCAATGATGAAAAAACATTCAATGAACTCAATGATTGGTATGAGCGTGGAAAAGTTGGATCCCCGAATGCCCATTTCTTCGTAGTTGGAAATAAAGTTGATCTCCAAGATAGTCACAGGGTCACGGAAGCGCAAGGATCATCTTTTGGAATATCGATTGGAGCTCAATATTTCGAGATTTCTGCCACTCAGAACATTAACTTCGATACATTTCAAGAAGCAATCATTGCGAAGTGCATTGAGCTTTCCCAGTGAGATTACCTAAAGACAGCAAGCAACTTAAACTTATTATAAACATTTAATTTTACATTCAAAGTTCCAACATCTGTCAACAATGAAAATATTCCATAACCTTAAGGTTAACATTACATATCCTGAATGTAAGAAGAGAGCTCTTATCAGATAGACTGATGATAGAAAGTGTTTATGCAGTGTTTTACTCTATTGTAAGCATCTATAGGACCCAAGATACCTAAATATCATCATAGCCACGCTCATTATCAATAAGCACACCTAGGAAACTTTATTAGGGTGTGATATTTTTATTTAGGGGACTGGCGCTCATAGGGTGGCTAGACTTGTGTTTTTGCTGGGGGCTGGCGGGGTGTCCGTGAGGGTGACAGCCTAGGAAATTGTTCCATACAGCAATTGCAGCCTAATATTAAGCCTGCGGCGGTTATACTCAAAGTACGTTATTTTTTATTCAATACGTAAATTTTCCTCGCAGGTGTGTTATTCTCCCAAAAATAATGATGATTCTTTTTTGTGCTGCTAAATTTGAAAAGTTTATTAAATTGAGAATAATAACACACAGAGTAGTATACAGAGTGTGATTTTTGGGGTAGTCCAAAATTTTGTCCAAACCCCAAAAACTCCCTCTCTGAGAATATCCATAATTATAATTTCCCCAAAATTCATATTATAACAATTTTCCTATCATTTATATCGAAATCCCAATAATTTCTATAATTTGTTATTAAATGTATTGTTTAATTAATAATCAAAATTCTTAATGCTATGATTTATGAATGGTTTTCTTATAATTTGTTAAAATAAAAAATATTTTTTATGTAAATTTTTATATATTTTTTTCTCTAATAAATAATGAACTACTCAGAACAAGATATTCTTAATTTAACACAAGAACAATTTAATGAAATTTTCATTGGTGGAAATCCTAAAGCAGATGATGAAGAAAATGTTAAATAGAATTATTTACTATTTACAAAAATCTGATGAAAATTACCGGATGTGCTCTTGAAAATATTTCTGAACTAAAACGTGCTAAGAAAAATAAAGTTATAACTATCTTAAATAATATCATATTGAAACTTAACGAATGTGATCTTGTCTTACATGCTTAAAATGTTTTCGGAAATATATAACTATAATAAATAGCAGAAATATTAATCCCATTTATAAAAATAAAAAGTTTATTTTGGACCAATATTTTAATGTTTTAGTTTAGAAACAACCCAAGATCCAACATCTCTAACAATATCATCGGTATTTATTAGTGGTTTTCTATCACCATTATTATTTACACCAAATTCAAATCCAACTTTTGGTAAGTTTTGTTTAACTTTATCACCAAATTGCGCACCGAAAGAACTTGCTACTGGTTTAACCACATTATTTGTTAACCAATTAAATCCGGATTTAATTCCACGTCCTATTTTCTTGCCAAGTTATTTGAGTTTTTTCCAAAATCCCGAAGCCATTTTTAATTATAAATAAAATTTGAAATTAATACCATTATTTATGTTTTTTTATTTTATTTAAAATAAACTCGGCATTTAATACAAGACTAAATAATAACAACACTTTACAGGGTAAAGTAGCACAATATTTTGAAAATCTAAAAACCCTGGTACAAATTAATGATGGTACTAGAAGTTTTCAATTGCGTACAGTTGATTGCCATGACCAATCAGCGCCATTTACTGAAGGACAAGAAACAAGAATTTCTATAACACATTCTGATTTTGATATCACACAATTTACTGATGGATTTCTTACATTTAATGTTAAGTTAAATCTTCAGCTGAATGGTTTAGATCCAAACTTTACAGATGATGAAACTCGTTAAATTCATACCACGTTAGCAATTTTGGATAGAATATGTAGAACAATACGTACTATGAATTATAATATGGGTTATGGTACAGATATCACACCAGAACGTATGAATTATTTAGTTAATGAATACAATAATTCACCAACTGTAACATTCTCTAAATTTTTCAAAAGACCAGTTGCTCCAAACGATATGACAGGCAATATGGAACGTAAATATTGTTTGGAAATGTCTAAAGAAAATTTTGTAACAGCATCTATGCCTAAATATAATGTTGTTGGATATAACGTGGAAGTTTATAATGAAGCAAACGCCATGTATAAAATTAAATCAAAAACATTGGGTAGATTTAAAGTTATAGATAAAGATGGTAATCTGTTCGTTTGTAAATCTCTAAAGAATTCTAAAATTGTTAAAGTACCACGATGGATGTTAAAAATAATTTATTAATGTTTAAATATTTTTACTTATTATAAATGACGTTTAAATATGTTAATGGTTCTGTGAAAAATTTAAAAGATATTTTACCTTTAGAAATAATCGTAAGTTATAACCCAGAAATTATCACATTTAATAACCCTGAAGAATTTCAAAAATATTTTAATTTACATGAAGAAGAATTTAACGAATTATCCACATATAAATTAAATACAAAATATAAGATACATGGTTACAAAATTACCAAACGTATTATATCTGGCGAATTAGATTCGCAATCAAATAATAAATCGTTTGCTATAAAATTAATTAAGGATTATTCTTACAAAAAAATATAAGCACGACAATTTGTCGCAGCCCATCTTTGATGGTCCTAGTGGTAATATCGATATGTCTGAGAAATTTTCTAATTTAGAGAATAACATTAATAAATTACAAGAAGAAATCGATGAAATAATTATTCAAATTAAGAAATTAATGAATGCTCTAAATATTAACATGTGAAAAATTTCTGATATTATTCTCGAATTTTATTTTTATTTAAAATATGAATATGAATGCCATGATTAGTTTAAAGCGTGAAGAATCAAAACAATCACAAAACGTAAATGTTAATGTTAAACCTGAAACAAATGTTTACGTTAACGCATCACAAGATAAATTTAAAGATAATTCCGATGAACCAATAACAGTTAAATATCATGATATCGTTCCATCGGAATCGACGGCTCAGGAAAATCCAGGACCCACTAATGGGGCTGCGTCCGAATGGACATGCGAAATTAAAATGTTGAAGAATAAAATCGAAGTTCTTAATTTAGTAATTCAGATGCGTGATAACCCTATTTACATTAATAAATTAATTATTGCTGACGATATTGTTTTGATGAAATTTATTAAGCTATTAACTGATGCTGATGATGTACAATTAGATGTTGAAGATATTGGTGAGGGATGTATAGCAAAGAATAAATATCGTAAGGTTAACGCAATTTATGTTATTAAGGGTGATAAAACATATAATTTAAAGTATGATTACCCAGAAGTTTCTAAACGTATGAAAGAAATCGGAATACATATTAAGATAGTTTGGTAAACATAAACATTAATGCCTTAACACATCTTTTGAATTTTTCACAGTGATTAATTTCACCATTTTTATTCATCTTAAATCTTGTTCTGGTAGATAATAGGTCAAAGTTTATTTCATTACCATCATATAAATATTCATATAATTTCTTAACATTACCATCGAAATGTTTATTAGCATAATCTACAATAGTTTCTTCGGGAATACCTTTACATCTAAAATGTTGTGAATGTTCACCATTATAATTTTCTAATTCATCATAATATATTTTCTTACCGATAGAAATATGATAAGTACAATAACAATTAGGCAATTCATCAAAATCGTTATGAAATTGTCCCATATCTGTACCAATAAGTTCTCTGTGATATAATTTCTTAAATTCATCAGCTAATGTATTAATTAAATTATCTTGGATATGAATACTATCGGTATCTTGATAATAAATTGGTATGTTAAGATCTTCAGCTAAACTCATTACTTCATTCATAATAAGTTTTGACATCGATAAAACACTTACACCAAATACTGGATTATTAAATTGTGTATCTAATACCTTATTTAATTTAAAGCATGTAATATCAGAATTTTCTATTTTATATGTTTCTTCAACTTGATGCCAATGTGAATATAAATAATAATCTGCTTTATCATTTGTTACATAGGCATTTCTTGTTTTAATGGATTTCTGAATGGATTTACCGTAACTAGCATTCATAATTAATTTCAAAACTTCTTGTGTTGGATTTTTTTCTTTTTTATATTGTCGACGTAAATCATAAACCTTCTGAATAACATTACGAATGCGATGTGTTCTGTTACCTAACCAATAAATCCCACCAATTATAAGATATTTCTTGATATTTGACCAAATCTTCTAATGTAATTAGATCCACACGCATATTACAGCATTCGTTCACATTATGATTCCCTACAGTCATGGTCACACTGTGCCCATTCAATCCCATTTTATCCTTTGGGCCAATGGAATTGGGCTGCGTTACGCGCTTAACTATTAATGGGAAATGTCTGAATTTATTTACTGAACAAATTTCGATATCCACAACAAAGTAACTAATGGAAAAATTGAGAAACTTTGGCTCGATGTCAAAAATATTTTAAATTTAAAGATATCTTTGGGCGTTACTTTTTGCAAAAAAAAATCTAAATCTTGACCCATTGAATTTTTCAAACTGGAGAGTTGGAAGCAATGGAAATATCAAGATTTTAATAGGATTATGACAAAAATAGGAGTTTACATTTTTACACGGCAAAATGGCAAAAAATGTTAGTATTTAGACTACTAACAACTAAAAATATGCGGAATGTGATTCCATAAATACTGTCTAATGACTGCTATAAGGTTGAATATTTAGAGGTTGTCGTGTTTATTACTACTTTCATTAGAATATACATCGTTTCAAAATCCAGGGACCAAAATCAACTCAAAACAGCGTAAAATACATATGCTAGGCTAGCTTTGCAGAATTGTAGGTGTTTTAGAAGATTCTCTTGTTTTTTTAAAAAGATAAAATATGTAATTTCTGTGATGTATTTTTTTTGTGTGGATTTAGATCATCCATGACGTAAACTGTGATTTGTGATATGTTGAAATGATTTGGTTTGAGATTAATATTTAATCGAGAATATATTCATAAGAATTTTATATATGATTTTTTCCCTTAACATTTATATGTTAAGCATATGGTAGTCTTTAACATATCTTGGTCCCAGAACTTAGAACGTTCTCTCCCCAAGAATGTGGACCGTTTTTGCTGAACGTGAAAAAATAACGGATGAAAAAAATTTGACTACCTACCTCTCTGGATTAGGGGATACTTTTCATACAATTCTATAGTTTACAACAAATTAATATTTCATTTTTTTAGAAATAAAATTGTTTAATTACCATGCTAGAATGATATTCTTCAATTTGTAAAATTTTTGCATTTTTGATAAATTAGCGAAGAAGCTAATATCAAATGGAGTAAAAGGCCGAGACATTCCTGCCGATAGGAATGAGTTTCAAACTCGAAAGAAGGAAGGTATGAAAACTTTCGACGAAATTATTTTCAATTAAGTAAAGCTGTTCATGTTTCTGGTAGGATAGAAGGTGTAGAATTAATTGCTTAATAGATCAAGCTAGTGAGCGATTGAAAAGGTTGGAGTTTTTATAGCAAAAAGAAAACACCTCCATGACTAGAGCCATATGTTTACAAAGCGGTTTTGACAAACATTAATTTATTTAAAAATGCTGTATCATAATATGCATAAATAATAGATTCCAATTCAATGAGTTGCTAGAAATAAATTGTGATGATATTGAATTTGATCTTGATGGAAAGCCGTTTGAAACATTCAAGGAATCAAGATTGACGATTTTGGATCAGACTTTTGAGAGAATTGAGCGAGTTTTTCAGAGCGACTGTGCAGTCCATGGATATAAAATGTTCGATAATCATCAAAACTAAAAATAAAGCAGGTTTTAGAAAATAATGAATTCAATTTTGGAAATTTTGTGATATTTGGATTTAATGATCTGTTATAAGCAGTTTTACCAGATTGTATTGTTCACAAAAAATAAACTTAAATTTTGTTGAAAACCATTCAAAAATCTCTTAAATAATAATCAAAAATTAATATTTCCTTTAAACGTAGATCAAAAATAAAATGATATTTTAAATTGAATGCTTCTAAAATTGAGAACTATCTCCGCGGTTTCCTTCAAAATATTCAATACATAAGTGTTCCGACATAATTTATTCGTTTTATAATGCAGACTATTTCCTCCTTATCCAGTGGCGTTCGTATATGTGTTCCCAACGTTGTTGGGAAGTACAGGATCGTTAGGACCATTGGCAAAGGAGGATTTGCTGTAGTTGTTTTAGGAGTCGACATGAAGACTCAAGAACACGTTGCTATTAAAATTATATCACGCGAAGAGATCGCCAAGAGAAACCTTATGTCATACCTCGAGAATGAGTTGAGATTGAGCGCTCGTTTCGATCATCCAAACATTGTGAAAGTTTTAGATATTATTTACGAAACAGACATAATTATGGTCGTTATGGAATACTTCGAGAATGGAGATCTCCAGACAATGCTCACAGAGGGAATCTCCCTTAATTATGACCAGAAGTGCAAAATTGCTCACGATATCTTGCAGGGATTGAACTATTTACACAGAAGAGGAATATCACACAGAGACATAAAGCCAGAAAACATACTCCTCGATGAACAGATGAACGCGAAAATTATCGATTTCAGTCTCACGAAAGAGAACGCCACTTCTCTTCACACATATTGCGGTACCCCTTTTTACATGGCCCCGGAGGTGATAATGTCAGATTTGTATGATGGCCTCAAAGCTGACATTTGGGCCTACGGAGTCACAATTCATGTTCTTTCTACGGGAAAGTTCCCATGGTATGTGCAGAGTGACACACAGCTCATAAGGGACCTTCAGCAGAACAAGCTTGAGCTTAGGATAGAGCCAGTGGGAATAATTGGCGAAGTTATCGAAAAATGCCTTATTGTTGACTCAAATAAGAGATTGTCGAGTTCTGACTTATTAAGTTTAATGCAGAACCATAACATTTCGACAATCGCCCCAATTCACAAATCTTTATTCACAAGAAAGACAAATACGGATCCAATTCTCCCAAGGCTTTGTTCTAAGAACAACCTCTCAGCGAAGAAGTGCAACTCAGCTGAGAAAAGCTTCTGGAAAGTGAAGTTCTCATGCAGCCGTCTCTGCGCACAAAACTAATACCATGCATTAGTTAGTTCACCTATCAGTACCATGATTTAACGCGATTAAAAAAATTGGAAAATATGGTAGTTCGAATTGACTAAAATGATAACTATCAATTTATTTTGTTTGAGTTGTTTGATGATTAGAGTTCCTCGTAGCTATTTTAATGAATATTTAAAAAAAAATATAACAAAAAAAGAACAAAAATAAACCTTGTTAACTTTTCAAATCCCATTGAATACCGTTTAAATGCATCTTTGTTACCAACACAGACTTCAACATTCACTTTCATGAAGATTTTCGCGAAAAAAAATGTTTATTTTGTCTTGTAAAGAGGTGGGATAAATATCATGAATCAATCATTGAATGTGCCACACATATTCCAAATATACATACATCGCGAATATATTTCTCACTAATGTCATCAAGAATAACAGGACGAATAAATGTAATTATCAATTTTCCTTTCCAGATGCCTGGGATAAATGAAGTATTTGTGAAATGAAAGGCATATGTGCTGTTTCTGATAAAGTTGTAGAACACGCCATGAGCTTCTATTATTCCTTTTGCTGCACAAGGGGATATCATAAATGATTCCTGTCCGCACCTCCTGATGCTTCAGCTGAATTTGAATGTTTTTTTTTTTCTGTTATATTTTTGACTAATGGTTTCCCTTTTGATTCATTATAAAGTTTATATGATAAATAAAATCAACATATAAAAACTGTCAATTTTTTTACTGACATTAGGGTTATTTTTATGTGAAAAGGTTATTTAACCTTTTTAATTATTCAAAGAATAATTAATCACATGAATTACCATAAATGCATCCACAGAATTTCTCATAATAATGGACTCCTCTAATAAATTTATCGGTAATGCAGTCATTGCAAAGCCGAATGAAACTAATTATCATTTTTCTGTTTCCATCCCATATTCCAGGAATGAAAAGTTCATCTTTAAAAGTATATTGAGAATATAAACAAAAAGCATATGTATTACTCTCTCACAAATTATAATTTGCATCGTATGAGTTAATCAAGCCTTCAGATATTATGGCATTTTTTGACAAAATCCATGAACTTCCTGCACCAGCACCTCCATTTCGATTATGACTTGCCAAACCACCAAATCATCCACCACCTCTATCAACATCTCTCGATGTAATATTATTCAGAACAATCATACAAAACTTGGTAATTATAAATATGGAATTGTTGATAATTTTGGTTGTGATCTTGAAATCAGTTATTGTGTTTTCTCAAAGAATTTAGGATCATCTTTGTTTTACAATAAACAAAAAACAGTTGTTGATCATTGTTTTCTTGATCAGAACACAGTTGACTACACAACATCAATAAGTTCTGTTTCACTCGCAACAACAGATTCTCTTTTTCTCAATCTTTCCTATTTATCAACACAAGATTGCATTGCCGAAATTCCTCTTTTAAATAATAATCATAATATTCAAAAGAAAATGTCAACGCAATCGAAACTAATGTCATTCCTTGAATCAATTTTTGTTGCCGCGTTTTCTGAAAAATCTCGATAGTTAAAAAAAATAAAGAAAATGGAGACATTGATACTCTAAACTACATTGGTAATCTTTAATAATTCATTTTTTAAAGGTTCAAAAAGAAAATTAGATTTTCCTGTAATCCTATTGAAGAGCACTTTGTGAGTACTTTCATATTTCCAATATCTGAATGATTAGTGCCTCAACTTTTGCGTTTTCACTTTTGCATTTCCAGTTTTTGAATATCAAAAGATATTTGTATGCATAGAATAATTTCAACACTATAACTTTGGAGCATGAATATTATAAGTTTACATCAATCCATTAATTTGTTCCAATCAGTAAAATACAAATATGAGGAACATGAATATTATAAGTCTTCAACAGTTGTTATTGTTATCAATACTTTTTTCATTCTATAACCATTCGAAAGACTTTATTACACCTTGACTAATATATGGATATTTAATAATATGGTAAAAATTCAATTTCATCATTTTTCAAATATCAATTGTTTGCACATCAAAATATATTTGATTCCAAAAACAGATACAACGAGTCTTTTCATGATTTAAAAATAAAATAAAAATTATCGAAGACTGAGATTCATTAATCTTTATTATGTTTATCTTCAGTATATCTGTCTGCTGTTATTGTTGTTGTAATTGCTGATGCAGTTGTTGATGATGGTGATGATGCTGTTGGTAGAACTGTTGGCAGAATGAAGTGGTTCTGATGTCGGTCTTCTGCACAGAGAGCCAGTGATTGATGGTCTGTATGGCTGTGGATATTGTACTGATGATGCTAAGACTGATGGGAAACTCTTCTGCTATTCATTGTTATCATTATAATTGTGCAAAAGTGTGTCGATCTTTTCTTTTAATTCTGGAATGAGCAATTTCTAAGAATCAGATGTTTCTGAAATAGGACTGCTTGGATTGAATGATACTTCATTGATTCGTTTGGATCTATTTTGATTTGTACAGAGTCTAGTTCTAGAGAACGTGGAAAACCCTCATAATGATCTGCATCTTCATCACCTGCTTCTTTTACTGCTGCCAAATGAGTTTGAGAGTCTTCATCGATATCTGAATGACTTGCTGACACTTTGTCTTGACTTTCTGCTAATTCTGTTAAATTGACTTTGTTTCCATCATCAATTGGCTGTATTAGTTCATTTTTGTTGTCTTTCAAATTTGCGGCAATATAACCATCATCTTCGTTATCAAAAGATTTGCCTTCAGAAACACAAAGCTTTTCTGTCTTTTCTTCTTCATCATCATTATCAAATTTTGATTTAGACTTTTCATGGTTTTCATCTTTCTCTTCAGAACGTTGCCCTTCAACAGGAATCATCTTTGCGATGAATCTTCGGCTTTTCGGATATTTCTTTTGTCTCTTCATCTTATTCTGATTGAGCAATCTGCTGAAACTATTTCCCAGAAAAAAAATTATATACATAACGATAAATATTCTTATCTTGTTCAGATTTACCAGAACAGCTTTGTTTTCTTCATCTATTTCGCTACTATGCTCATTATCATCATCTTGTTCAGATTTGAGAATTATTTGTCCTCATCATCAGATTTTGGTTGAATCTGAGTACTTTTCCTGTTGGTATTGCGATCTAATTATGAAGTTGAATCCTTGAATGAGGTTCTGGATCTGATTCTTCTTCATCTAATTTGTCCAAAAGATTTCATGCTTCATTTTCTTTCTTCTGTTCTTCTTCCTCTTGTTCTGCTTTCAAACACTTTCTGATTCAGTGGAGCAATCGCAAGAGAAAGAGCAACACATAGATCGAAAACAACTGCTGTGTAATGACACTTTTGATAGATACATAGAAATATCAATTGCCGTTGAATAAATCAACGATGATAAAATCATTCCGAAATTTGAGATTCTTCAAAGCAATATTTGATGTTTTTACATCTTTTGTTGAATTACCGTTGACTGTATTAACTTGCATTTTAACTCTGCATCTGTTTAAATCTTCATGAATTCCATCGAGTATGAACATAATCAATTCATGATGATATTGCTGCTGATGACCAGTAAACTGATGTGCAAACTGCCAAGTGACACTCTTGAGAGCAGATGGATCTAATCCAGACTCCTCTCAAAGCCACTCACGAGCATTTTATAATTTTCCTTTCATGTCCTGAGGATTCGTTTCGTTGATATCATCTACACTTGTCGAAAAAGCGGTTATGTGTGTGCAAGCGAAAGAGACCTGTGTCCAGTGTGTTGCCATTTTTAAAATCGATTTTTTTTTCTGAGATTTTCATGTGTTATTTAAAGAATTTAAATCAGCCAATAGAATTATAATCATGTTATGAATTATAATGTGGCTGTGATTAAAATGAATGTGTGAAATTGCTGCAAGGACCAAGAAAAATGTTCGAAAAATGGTGATTTGAGAATAATATGAATGTTTTCTTGTTTGAATATGCTTTGAATTGAAAATAATCGTATGTTCAAAAACTAAAATGAAAAAATGAAAATCTCTCATATATCGAACAAATTCAGTGATATTTTCATTATTACCGCATAATGGAGATCCAATATGGGATCGATTCGTCGGTCCGAATGTACCATATACCGCATACAAAGTCCCAAATTATATCGAAGACCCTGGAAACATCTACGTGATGATGGTCACATTCATCAACCTTAACCCGAATGGCGCCATCAGGGTTACAAATGATGCATCAAATAACGTTTTAACCTCTGAAACGTTTTTTTATAATTCTCGCTCCACACAAAATGGAGGATCTATATACGTCTCTCAAGGTTCATGCATCCAATATCGTATTTGCAGTGTAAATTCTTCGATTCCATTTAATTTTGGATGGGGGTGTCACTCTTGGGTTCAAACCACCAAAGAAATATATTTCGTTGAGAGTTCTATTTCACAAAGTGACGGATATTGTAACGTTATTTGTCTTCAAGGTGGAAAACAAATCATTGACTCCACAAATATTTCGCATGCAAATTGCGATTCAAATACTGCTTATGCATGTTATGGAAGTCCAATATCACATCAAATCAATTTCACGTCAATATTTAATAACACAGCTGATAATGAAGCTGTCATGTATCATTATTCAAATTCACAATATATTTATCGTTGTAATATTATTCAGAACAATCATACAAAACTTGGTAATTATAAATATGGAATTGTTGATAATTTTGGTTGTGATCTTGAAATCAGTTATTGTGTTTTCTCAAAGAATTTAGGATCATCTTTGTTTTACAATAAACAAAAAACAGTTGTTGATCATTGTTTTCTTGATCAGAACACAGTTGACTACACAACATCAATAAGTTCTGTTTCACTCGCAACAACAGATTCTCTTTTTCTCAATCTTTCCTATTTATCAACACAAGATTGCATTGCCGAAATTCCTCTTTTAAATAATAATCATAATATTCAAAAGAAAATGTCAACGCAATCGAAACTAATGTCATTCCTTGAATCAATTTTTGTTGCCGCGTTTTCTGAAAAATCTCGATAGTTAAAAATATTTTAAAAGACCACAGACATTTCTCTGTCATCCCATTGAAGAGCACTTTGTGAGTACTGTCATATTTCTAATATCTGATTGATTAGTGCCTCTGCGTTTGCATTTTTATGCTTTACATTTCCATCTTCAGAATATCATAAGTTATTCCTTTGTAAAGCATAAATTCTACACTACTTTGAAGTTTGAAAATTTGCATCATGTAATTCTTTCCAATCGTTAAAATACAAATATGAGGCACATGAATATTCAAGATCAATGTAAAGGACAAGAATTTCACAAACAAAATGTTAAAGAGACATGTTGAACTGATATAAGACTCTGTCATAATATAAGTCAGGTTTTACAGAACAAAATCAATCTTCTAGATTCTTTGACTGCCTGATTGAGGTCAATCAACTTTCTGAGATCGCTTTGCTATAAATTAATAGATGCAGCATTGAATTAACTCATTGGGTTGATTTTGCATTACCAACTTCAAACATTTGTATCAAATGAAGCTGAAACTTAGGGTGTAGATAGTATAGGTCTTCATGAACAATGGGTGTTAGGAGCGCTAGTTAAAACAATCTTATTATTAAGAGATATGACGTTCAAATTTTTTCTCCAACAAATTTGTTTTATTGTGCAATTATTTGACATAACAATATGTTCAAAATGTTGTGTATGTAGGTATATACAATTCAATAAAGGAACTATTTGAATCCATCATTGAGAATGAATATAAAAATCAAAATATTGAACAAATGATATTTCTTGACATTCGCTTCGCATATATAATAAAGTTTAAATGGATTTATTCATAATGTAATAGATAATGTTTATAAAACACCAAGATTATCACCTCTTGTCGATAGTTTGTAATCATCCCTTTGATTTCATCCTGGTTAATGCAGATTTAAATATAATATAGATTGAAATATTTAAAGCTTGGAATATTGTACCCAAAAATAAAATGTAATGTTTATTGCATGAATCGATCAAAGGCGATGTAAAGCAAAGACCAAATAAATATGAATATTGAATAGACTTTTGACTAACACAGCAATCACATGGACGAATATAACGAATAATAATATTTCCATGAACCTTCCAAATACCAGGAATGAAAACTGGATTCGTGAAGAGATATGGAGAATTAATATCAAATGCATAGGATCGACTGCCAAGCGGATTATAAAACTCATCATGGGAAGTGATAGAACCTTTAGGGATAATAGCATTCTTCGAAAGTATCCATGAACTTCTTGCTCCACCACCGCTATTGTAGTGTTGGCTGGAGAATCCTCTATACCATCCACCACCAGCAGCTCCTTTGTCCTCGGCATAAGGAGTATCTTGAACACCTTTGTGATTGCGACTTGTTGTGTTTTGAATTGCTTCGCCTTGACCAAAAATGAAACCGAAAGTTGAATTTGCAATATATATTTGTTGATATACAATCCATCTTGCCACCATCCCTGGTCACTCAGCTCACCAGCAGAACCTCCAGAGACATCATCTCCTGCTCCGGCTGACAAAACGGATCCAAAGTTATCTGATCCACCTCCACCAGCAGAAACAATAATGCGATGCCAAAGATCATTTTCGATGGCTTTAATTGATGTGGCACCACCACCACTATATTTGCAGGTGGCGCGGCCACCGCCTCCATAGCCTCCAGGAATCATGTATTCAGGAAGAAAACAGATGTTAGAATCACTTGTGATAACTATTTAAATTCCTTTACCGCCAACAGTCGCAAATAATCGAATGTTCCTTTTGAATTCAATATCGCCAAAAACTAATCCTGCAGAACCACCGACACTTCCAACGGTTAAGCATTGCATGTTTCCACCATTTTGCTCGATAATTGATTGAAATTGACATTGATGATTAGGGGATTTATATATGCTGATATAATCACTATCAGCACCACCTGATGCGCCATATAACTTGAAGTTATAGACACTGACTTTGAGATCAATTACATAATTGGTGCAATCCTAATTAGAATCACATGGGTAACTAAATTCATACTCCCCGTTCTATAGTTCTCGAACTACTGTTCTTCCTTTTGATGGATCTTGAAGATAATATGATAAAATCGATTCATCGCATAAAAATTGTCAATTTTTATGTAATTTACGTTAAGGTTAATTCCATCGATTTATGGTTATTTAACCTTATTCAGTAGCGCTTCAACTACAACTAAAGATTCAAAGAATATGTTAAATAAATATGGGTATAATTAAGAAACTTCATGACTCAATCATAGGGAAGTCAAAGTACATCCGTATAAACTAAATATCGAACATATTTTTCACTCACACAATCTGAACATGAATGAAGAAAAGGCATAATCAATTTTCCATTTCCTTTCCAAATTTCTGGAACAAATATGGTATTTGTGAATCAAAAAGGAAAGTTTGAATCGAATGCATAAGTTTTATTTCCAATAGAATTATAAAACTCATCATGTGCTTCGATAATCCCTTTTGGAAATATGGCATTTTTTGATAAAATCCATGAGCTTCCAGCTCCATTTCCACCATTACAATTATGACTTGTGAAACCACCAAACCAACCACCACCAGCTCCACCTTGATCAGAACAAGTTTGGAACTGTTGAACTCCATATGGATTACGGCTGTTAGTCTAAAGAATTGCTTCTCCTTGTCCAAACATAAAACCGAATGTTGAATTGGCAGTATAATTTGACACATATATTGCATCCTGCCACCCTTGAGCATTTATCCCTCCTGCTGAACCTCCAGACCCATCATCCCATGTGCCAGTAGCGATATCATAGACATAATTGTCTGTTCCACCGTCACCACTACCACTATAGGTAGATGAAGCACGGCTTCCACCATCATAACCACCAGGAAGCATATATGCAGGAACAAAACATTGAGATGAAGGAATGCTTTGAACCTTATATATTCCACTTCCACCTATTGTTGCAAATAATTTTACTTGAACATTAAACTTTATTACTTCTGAAACTAGACCTCCAGAGCCACCAATGCTACCAACTGTTAAGCATTTCGTGTTACCACCATACTGTTCCACAATTGATTGCGATTGACATTGTGAATTTGGATATCTATATGTGCTAATGTTTTCTAATTCGCCTCCACTTGATGCTCTATATAATTTAAAGCTATAAACACCTGGATTTAAATTAATAATATAATATGTGCAATCCCAATTGGAATTGCATGGGTAGCTAAATTCATAGGTATTTTTCGATAAATTTTTGACTGGTGGTCTTCCTTTATTCGAATTTACTAAACTATAAGATAGAATAGAATATATGCATAAAAATTGTCAATTTTTTATTCCTTCCATTAAGGTTAAATCTTTCAAAGAAAGGTTAATTCGCCTTATTCAAACCCATTCAGATTTTTCGATTTTTAAAGCTCCTGGAGATAAATATATCATTGCATTGAAGAAGCTAATATATAGCATTTAGAAAATGATTCATTCATTCTTCGAACACTAAAAATATCAAAGGATATTCACCTACTGGTTATGTGTTTTCATAGTGCATCATCGAATTGTGTTAAACTCATATAATATATCAAAATACTTAAGTTATATTAAAGAAATGGAGCTTAGTCTTACAATCGATATTTTATCATTTTTTGAATATTACAACTCCTAAATTTCAAATTTAATCTATTTTGCTAAAAACAATGAGCAAATCTCTAATTTTATAAAAGCACAAAATTGCCTTTTTATGAGTTCTAGTTGTTTAGTTCATTTTTCAATTATGTCAACATCAGCATTTATGTTACGTCTTAAACATGCCAAAAAAACTGGAAAATTATTGTTCCCTGGCGAACAGCTGTTGAATTCAGAGCATTTTGCTTTACCAGAATTCAAACAAATATCAAAATTAATTAAAGAAGTTGATGTTTCCTATTCAAAGATAAGCTCCATCGAAAACTTCCCTCATATGCCAAATTTAAGGTCTTTTTGTGCGAATGGAACACGAATTTCCAAATTTTTAAATTTTCTTGCGTTAAAAGGCAACGATTCAATTAAAATAGAACTCAAAACTACGCCATTATCACTTCAGAATAACTTTAGGCTATCTCTTTTGGTTCTTTTCGACGATAAATTAGTTTCAATTAATGGAACAGCAATTCCACAAAAATTAAGAACACAGGCTAAACAGTACCATCATTGTTGTGCACAATTAATCAACAATGGATGGGAAATCACATCACCGCCACCTGATGAAGAAACAATCAAGAAATTATGTGAACAATTCAATGTTAAATATGAAGAAGAAGTCACTGAGCAGAAGGAGGATGAAATACAACAACTTGCAAGTTTCGAAATCAATGATGACAAAATTTCTGTCAAAACTAAAGTTTCAACAATGAAAATCAAAACTCCAAGTCCTAAAAAGATTCTAAAATCACCAATAAAGGTTGAAGAGATTGATGAAGAAATCAAATCTTCTCCAATCAAAGTCAGAGCTCCAAATCTTGCTAAATTCATTGATGAAAAACTTGCAGCTGATCTTTCAGCGCTATTGCATAAATATGGCATTGAAGTTCCCTCCACAGATTACTACGAACTCGCATACGCAGTGTGCAACTTGTGTGAAGAAATTCAAAAGTACCAAGAATCACATGAGAATTAGAACAACTGATGTGCTGTTGAATTTATCATAGATTCATTCAAAGATTTCTCATTGATAATTATAAAATGTTTGACAGATTGTTAACCATTATGTTCTAAGACTGTTATCAGCAGCCAAATAATACTTCAAAGAAACATATTATCGGATTTGAATCGATATTTTCATTCAATCAATTTAATTATTGCATATGAGTCATTATAATATTATACACAGACTCTTGTTAACATAACGCACTATATGCTGGAGAATATTTCAGTTTATAAATTAAAGGATCTTATAATTTACAAAATTAAACATTGTCTACATGATAACCATTCTTTCCTGAATGAACTTAGATTAAATCCATGATTATTTAAAGGACATTCAGTTTATTAAAAATGTCATTTTATAATATTAGTTTTGATCCATTTTGAAGATATGATAGTTATAGCTATGTTGTGTAGCTTATACTGTATTGATATTTTCGATGTCATTCAGTTTAATTTAAAATTCAACGAATATTGATTGTTTTTTGGCGACTTTTTTGATGTGATTCATCGAAGCTCAAAAAGTTATAATATATGGTGATATCCATTTCCATCTTATTGTTATAAAATCTTCAGAATTTCAATTAAAAAGTTGAAAAACTTGAGGAACTGCTACTGCATCGTATGTGATTTGCGAATATAGCGATTTCGAGATAAAATTATGTTTACGAAAAAGTAAACGGTCTCAATCATGTGTGAGCTTCTCTTGCCCAACAGGATTCCGGGAACTGATCGCTACTCGAAACATGATGAGCGGGATTTTATCAATCCTTTCCAGATATCCTTGGTAGCACCAGATAGTCCCGATTATCTGAACATATCAACGGATTCGTTCGACCGAATATATTTTTCAAATCCTCCGAACGTCGTTGATAATTGTAGGGAATACACAGACCAAGTCTGTAATTACCTGCAACAGCATGAAAATGAAATATATCAGAAACCAAAGTCGATTTCAATATCAAAAGAAGACCGTGCGGCTTTAATTGATTGGATTTTGTGGGTCTGTTATGAATTCAACTTCACTGATGAAACTTTCTTCTCAGCAATTACAATGATAGATAAAATTTTCCAAGAAATCATGATTGACCGATCTTATCTTCAATTCTACGGCGCAAACGCAGTTTGGATTGCTAGCAAACTCAATGAAACTCAAACTCCTTCCGTCGAAGACTTCGTTAGTCTTTGTAATTACGAATTTAAAGCAGAAGAATTTTGTAAGTTCGAAAAAGAGATTTTGACGCTGTGTCACTTCAATGTGATTGAACCTACCACTGATTCTTTCACATCTGCGTTTTTAAACCAAATTCCTTCAGATCCGAATTTTAATGAATGCGCAAAGATGCTTATGTATGCATCTGTTTATTCTCCTGACCATGCAAACCTTAAGCCTTCACATGATGGATTGGCAGTAATTACTATTTCTAAGCAAATTACTGATTATCCTATGAATCTTGTTGTTATTCCTCGTTCTCTTCAGTATTTTGAAGAAAAAGAACTGAATCAGGCCACATTGTCATTATTAGATGGCCTCAAAATTGCTATTTCATCGAGAAATAACTCGTTTTTCATGAAATTTGCTGATTTCTTGCAATACAATACCATTAACTATGATGAACTCATAGAGAAAACAAAAGGTCTTATTGCAAGAAACTCTCTTTCTTCATCTTTAGAATCATAAAATTTATACTTTCACTTCATCAAATTTCGTGTATTTCATTGTGGGGGCAAACATTTTCTTTGATAAAACAAATAATTTAAACATAGAAATTAAAACAAAGATATAAATATCTAACTAAGTGTTAGATGCAACATAGAAAATTACAGCCGCGCATGTTGCTATCAAAAACATTGGCAATGAACTTCCTGTGGCAACCTCATCTCTCGCTTTTTTAATTTCATTAACAATCCGATTTGTTCTTTGTGCCTCAATCCTCATTTCATCTATTTCGCGTTGTATAGAAAATCTGTCTGGTTCTAGAAGTGAGCAAACTTGATTCAACTGATTTGTGTTCGGAATTCGTAAAGGTTTGCGATCAATTTTTGCTTGGTCAATTGTCGTTAAATATTCTTCAGATGATTCACGAAGACCCTGCAGCTGCGAGTGAATGGCGATATATTGAGAAGCGTGGCGTGGAGGAACAAATAAACCAGCTGTAGGACGAGCTTCGATCGGCTGGACGACAATTTCACTAGAATTAAGTGGGAAAATATGTTTTGCGATAGCTTTGAAGAAATCATTTGCAATTTGATCTCTAAATGTTCCTCCGTTATAATTAATTTCGAGTGTTAATGTTTCTACGCATCCTTCTTTGCAGTCTTCGACAGTTCTCCTGATTTCGGCTGAAAGATATGGTAAATTTGTCTTTAAAACCGATGAAACGGATTGCTTTAGATTTTCTACTGTGAAATTTCTTGTTTCATGAACTATAACTTCATCACTTCCGAGCATTCGTTGCATGGGATCAGACCATCCAACATTTATCCTGAATCTAACTAAACATGAATATTTTGATGGAAGCCACTCAAGGAGTGCACCATTTCCCTCGGTATGTATTTGCTTTTCAAAATCTGGATCTCTAAGTCTTGTCTGTATGAACTCTGACGCTGTCATATTGGGGAATCGCTGCGTAAAGCTACGCTTCATTCCCGGATAAAAGTGACAAATTGATCAATTTTGTCATAATTTACAAATTTACATGGCAAAATTTCAAATACATCACTTCTTTGTTGCTTTGATCCAGATAGCCCACATGGGAAATAATCTTAAAATGCCGCGAATAAAACTTGGTTAAAAAATTTTCATTAATCCAAAATTAGCGTTTGATGAGCTGATATTTTCATAACAGGCTCTTTTCCTCTCATATTGAACAGTCATACAGAATCCATTGTAAAATAATATTAAATATACATAACGAAAACAAATCGTTTAACATCAACTGTATTTAACCAAAACATAAAACAACAACACAACATATATAAAGGAAAATATAATAATTAATCAAAATGATTCATGCGATCTGTTGAGAAGAGACTTTTCTCTTGGACGTCCTTGAGATTTTCTTCTGAGCTTGAGTCATCACCCGCTTGAACATTTAAGTTGACACCAATTGCTAAGAAAATGTATGGAATCACATAAACAACAGAGTCAACCATCAAATAGTCTGCTGAGAAGAGATTCCTGTTCTGATTCTTGACAAAGAAAAACAGTCTATATGAATAATATGGGATGCAACCAACAATTAACAAAGCAGAACGGAGAAATAGAACAAAGGATAGGATTATGAGACCGTACTGATAAATTTTGATCTTCTGAACGCTCATATAAGTTTTGAGAACATCAGGATTCGACATAAATAGTCTGAACATTGCGTAAAGGAAAAATGTATCTGATATAGCTGTGATAAAACATGTGCTAAAGTGAGGAATGAATCGATCTGTCGAATCATAACTTGAATCAACTGGTGTAGAAATATAAACAGCTGGAGGGATAAGGCCGACGAAAATTATAATGTATGCAATGATTTTTATAGCTCTTAACTCGAAATTTGAAAATATTTTGCACATTTCGAAAGAATTAATTAAATAATTCATCATGAACATGAATGGACAATGATCTAATCCGGATCCAAGAGACCAACAGAACGTTTTTAATGGAGAAAGTTCGAATGCTGTTGCATTTAATAAAATTAATTGAGTAACTGTTGTTGTACAAAAGCCGAAAAACCAGAAATATAGAGCTGCTCGTAGTGATGAATCATGTGTTTTGATGTATTGAGTGAAAAGAGTTAAAAATTGATAGAGATAAAATAGAATAATCGCAATATAAACAACATTTCTGATCTGTGTTGATGGTGTCAGGCATTCTATCATTGACGGGATTGAATAACATGTGTCATTAAAGTATTGTTCGAGTCCCATAAATTTCTATTCTTCAAAAAAAAATGAAATAAACTTTAAGCAAAATTGCTGCTCACAATGAACTTAACATTACCCTTTCTTCATGGAATCACACTGAACATATTTCCAAATTCATTTCTATAATAAAGCTATAATAACCTTTCACAGCAAAATAAATGTTAATGCGGTTACTGTAGAAATAGAATTTTGGATATTTGATATCAACAACCTATATTATTCGATTGATACCATAATTATAATAACTTAAGACTATTAGGTGTGTTTCAAATACATGAGAATCGTATAAAATCGTCATTCATATTAATAAAAAGAAATGTTTATTAAAAATTAAAGACCACCGCGAACACGAAGAGTTTGCTTGATTGTGGGGAGTTTTTTGATGCCTTCGGGGCCTTGGGTGCCTTCGGTAATTTGATAATCTTTGATGCTTTTGCCTGGTTGTATTGTCATTCCATTAAAAGTTAAAAAAGTCTGTCTAATATTAGTGATATGAGTTTCTTTAGCAACTTGAACAATTAAATCGTCTGTTGACATATTTTCTGATACATACATTCTCACTTCTTGGTTGTCTGCTCTCATGACGATGATCTGAAACTGTTTATCAGACATTAGGCTATAATAAAAATGTTGGAAAAAAAAAATAATTTTTCAATAGAATTCAAAAATGAGCTCAAAACTCAGTATTTAGATTTGCCATTGTATGGAGAATATGAAAATACATCAGCAAACTTTGTAACGACATTTTCGAAAACCTTTTTCCGAATTTTTCGATTTAGCGAAAGATATCGAACTAATTTTTACTCGGCATCTCCATGTATCCCAGTTATAAATCAATGAAAGATGAGTCGCTATTTTGGATCACCAATCTGTCTATCAAATACTAGAGTTTGTGAAGCTTAACATCTCTTTTGCGAAATATATGAAAATCAGTCATTAAGCAGTCACTTTACAGCGAAATAATATATATAATAAATATAAACATGCAAAAGCTTTTTGCAATTATATATACAGTAGCAAGCAAAATCCTCACTCATTAATTATTTCATTACTATATAATGATCATTCAAACAGCAAAGGATATTATTTCATATTGCATTATTGGAAATAAAATAGATAAATTAAGATTCTATGAAGCTGATATGAATGCAAGTGGGTATTACCTGGAACTCAGAATTCGAGTATTGAGAGGTCCTTCCAAGAGAATATTTTGTTATTATTTATTTTCTGAAACTAGTGTGTTATTCTTCGGGTGGTTCAATTGACCGTAGTAATATCTTTTCTTTTATTGAATCAATGTTAAATGTTGAAATCCAAGTTGTCCCTGAGCTTATTATAACGCCGGATTGGCTCATGTTATCTTTCTCAGAAAAATTAATTTTGATAGGATTCGGTTGAAATGTTCCTGAGTTAATCTGAATGAAATTATATCTCTTGTCTACCTTTGAATCACTTGTAGAGAATTTTGGTTCCAAAGTTACATTTGTAAGCAAATGAATTGTTGCTTTTCTATATTCATAAGGATTTTGTGTTACTGCGGGTTGTGAGATTTCTCTATTCGTAAATTGTTCATTGAAGCTGATTTCACATATAAATTTTGGGTGCTTTATTAAGTGTAATAATATTTGTGGTTCTCCTAATGTTGGAATATCATAAGCAACCCAACTTTTGAAGTCTGATGGTATTGATTCGATCTTTCGCTCAATAAAACCAGATTTAGAAAGTGAAGATTTAATTGTTGGAATAGGAAGACAAAAAAGTCGACTAACTTGACTGTAATCTAAGTACAGAAGTTTCTCATCAAAAGATATCCCCAAATTATAAAGTTCTATCGATGGTGATTCAGAAAATCGAGTTGCGAAGAGAATTGCTTGTTTTATTCGTGAACAAATGTTGACTTTCGACGGATCTCTTTTCTCTTATCTAAATTCTAAAAGCATTTTTCTTTAATCTTTTTCGTAAGAAATATTTTAAAAAAAAAAAATAAACTTGATTTTGAGTTCATACTATTCTACGCTCATGTGGTTTCACTTTTTGCTATTATATTTTTATGTGAAAATATATTTTAGGAAATAAGGTTAATATAAATTGACATAAGGTTATAGTGACTTACGTAAGTCACTTATGCCTCACTGAGTCGATATTCACTTATCTTGGAGCTTGGAAGACGTTTCTGATGAACCTTATGTCAATACATCGAATAATTGGTACTTTAAATACGTTTTATTCCAAAATTTATCCCCCGGAGCAATTGTCAATGAAGCAGGAAAACAAAACGATATATGTTTAGTTGAGAATTGCCATTTCCAACGGATCACTCGTACCGGAGATGGAGCTTCAATAAGATATTTCAGTGCCGGGCAATTTGTTCAAAATAAAATTTTCTCAACCAAAAATTCGTGTACTCTTGGAGGTCAGCATTGCCATGTTATAATATCCGATATTGATGGATATAAAAATCAATTTAATAATTCCGCTAATTATGATTGCAAAGGTGGTAATGGAATTGGTTACTCTCTTAAAAACGGAAATATGATGTGTAATGGAATTAACCATACATATTGTTGAATAACTCATTCTGGGTTTGAAGTTAAATCTGATAAGTTTCTGACAAAAATCATTTTTAGTTCTCATATTAATAATGGAAAGCCTACAGTAGATTATTGTTTAGTATCTGAGGTGAGTCCTTCTTTGATATTGAATCTGAATATTGTCAATAACACTGTCTCTTCCAATGACTTGATTTGTGCATATGCTGGATGCAACTGTGAAATGACGAATTGTTCTATTATTAACAATTCGATTACTGGTAACATATTCTATATTGCATCATCAGGCACATTTTCTATAATTTCGTGTTATTTAGAAAATGCAAATATGAACATCGGAAATGCTAACACAAATTGAATGTCAACAGCATCGCTTATTAATTCATTAGTGTTGATGCGAGACTGCAATATTGTTGATTCCTTTGGTCCCCCAAATCAAAACACTCAATATGATGACTTTTTGCATGGCCCCATTATTCAAATATTTATTCAGACTGTTTTATTCGATCCAAGTGAATTAAGCAACTAATCAAGCGTATTAATTAAAAAAATATCCAAAATCTGCAGTGACATTCCAAAAAAAAGTGAGCTCGAGAGAGTTTTTGAGTGAATTTCTTCCAATCAACAAAATACCATATTGGGAGAATCAAATGGTAACTAGAGATGGATGTATATAATATTTTTATACAAATACAAACGGAATGAACATGAAACCTCATTTCAAATAATGAAATGATAAATATCTGAAATGAGTTCTCATATGATGCTAACATATGAGCTATTTAGAAGTTTCGAGCACCAAATTAATAAATAGATTTAGTTATTGAATGGTTCTGTAAAAACTGAATTATTGATGGAAATTTCAATATGAATTGAATTAATATGAAATTAACTTTAGTATTGAATAATATTTATGTATAAAAGTTTGAGATTACATATGTCTAGAAGGAAAGTTCTAATTCAAAGTCAATGATTCTGAATTGAGAATTGATGCAAAAAGAATTATATTTTCATTTGTGAAATGCACGAAAGTTCCATGAAATCATGTAGGCAGTATATCCCTTAAGTTTGGAGATAAGAAGTTCATTAAGGTTATTCTATGGAAAAAATAATCGTTCAGACTTAAAAAAAAAATGGGTTGTTGTTCATCAAAAATCCAAGATCCAGAGGGATATAAGGCGTACGGGAAAATGGGAATTCCCGCGCAGGAATCTATAGATTTCATCATCAAGCAAGGACAAACTCCAGAAAGTTACGTCAAAGAAATCGTCGCGACGCCGTTATTAAAAGGCGTTAATTTTGCAACTGTCGATGATGATGCGCTTGACTCTGATTCTGACTCCGTTGATAACGACATTATCGAAAATTTGTTAAATGAGGAAGATGAAGAAGAGCAAGAGAAGCCAAAAGAAGCAGAAAAGGCCAAAAAGGAAAAGAATGATAATGGCGACAACGTTAAATTCGAAGATGTCAATAGTAAAGACGAAGAAATTGATTCCGAAGATGAAAAAGAAGAAATCTAACTTGATTTCTTAGTTTTTATCATAGGCAATTAGATTGTTGTTGAAATATTGAGTATTATTACAGAGTTCCCAAATTTATCTGAAATCATTTTATGAAACACTTAACTGTTCTGATTCTATTTTATCAGATGATTGTTTCTATATGATCTGATCTATTTGGTTTACTCAGATTTCTTGTTATTGGAATAAAATTTGTTGGTGTTTTATCTTTATTGGTAACGCAGCCTCAAAATGATAATGTAGTTAAACAAGAACCTAAATAAGACATACTTAAATGTATTTTATCAATATTCAAAAAAATTAAAAATCAATATAAATTTTGATAATACATTAAAACAGAGACATAAAAGCTGTCTTTCAAAGTGTAGGTTTCGTGGTATTTAATAAAATTTCTTAACTTTGATGACTCTTATAGGCTACTGGAGTATATTCTAAATGGCATGATTTCAGATCTTGAAATTCTATAAATAAGTTGTATATTTGTCATGTAAATATTTACTTGATAGATACATTGATCAAAATCAAACTCATCGTTTTGATTAAAAATTTGATGATTTTATTATAATGCATTGTATGTGTATTGTTCAATCAAATTAACCAAAAATTGTTTGAAATTGTCCCATGCAACTACAATCAGTCAAAAATTTGATGAAATATATTCATTCTAAACAATACACTATCGATCAGCACAATAATAAATAAATTCAAAGACTCTGTTCGGTTTTTTTAAAAGCGTGAAAAAGGATACAAAAAGATGCGGCGAGCTCTTGCGCCCATCGATCCATCATACTTTGACAAACCGAAAATGAGTTCATTTGAACTGGTCGTGTGTCGTGTCGATGAAATTCCTCGAAAAGCTGATTTAATTCCACAGATATCAAGAGCAAAAGTGTCAAGATGTCAACTAACGCGTTTGCCGAAGGGTCTTGACTCTTACCATTATATAAAGATCCTCGATCTATCGGAAAATGAGCTAACAACCGTTGACGAATCCGAATTATCCGGATTGATAATTTTGCAATACGTAGATTTAAGTTTAAACAGACTCGTGACGCTTTCGCCGTCATTGCCAAACACAATATCGCATTTAGACCTCTCGTTTAATCCTGGCATTTCAACAGAGTCAATTTGGGCCTTGCGTTTGCCAAAGCTCGAAACTCTGCGCATAACACATTGCAACCTCACGACTCTACCGCAAAATAAGCCGGTTTGGAGCGATTCACTACACACTTTAGCTTTGGACGGAAATAATTTCACAACTGTCCCGAAAGCCATTGAAATGTTCCCAAATTTGGACGAACTGACATTTTTCGGAAACAACTTCACTCAATTTTCGTCTCTTAATGTCAATCATCCTATTAAAGTGTTAAATTACGTCCACAATCCAATTTCAACGGTAGACGCCAACCTCAATCTTAAATGTCAAACGCTCTATCTCAATTACTGTCCGCTTGCTCAAATTCATCAGTCGCTACTTAATATTACTGGATTACGGGTATTAATGCTTTCTAATACAAATATTTCGGGTGAAATTGATATATTGTTGCCACCGCAATTGGCTATCATAGATCTTTCGTTCAATCACATCAGTTCTTTGTCAAGCAGATTTGTTCAAAGTACATCTTCGATTTCTGTCATTAACTTAACGCATAACGATCTCGAATTCATACCGGACGAATTTCCAACACCGCTCTGCTTCTCTCAGATTTTATTATCTCATAATAAATTATCAGAATTGCCAAAGACAATGCTTGCTTCAAAATCTCTGGAAAGGTTCTTTGTTGCACATAATAATCTTTCTGTTATCCCAGAGTTCAGATTCCCACAATTAAGAGAATTTGATGTAAGCTTCAACAAAATTACAGAAATTTCAGATTCTTTTGCAATCTGCTCATTCTTAGTTTCGGCAAACTTCAGTTTTAACAAGCTCCTAGACCTTCCAAAGTCTCTTGCAACGTGTCGTAGACTTTTAGACTTGTTTGCCAGCAAAAACCAATTCACATCTCTTCCCAAGTGTATTTTTGGATTTGCATCTCTTAGATGTCTCATCCTTTCTTACAATCTCCTTACAACGCTTCCATCTCCTGTTGCTTCATTCTTCTTCCTCAAGACACTCGATCTCTCCAACAACAGGTTCATTTCCATTCCTAAGCAGATAGAATCGCTTCATTCGCTTAAAGTTCTTTCGCTTTCACATAACTTAATTGAATCCATTGATCCGCTGTTTAAATTCCCACCAATGTTATCGACTCTCGATTTGTCATACAACTTAATCCCTGAGCTCAATATCACTGGATCATTCCCAGCACTGCTCGCTTTATCTATTGCATGCAACAAATTAACAGTGAGAAACTTAAACCCGTTCCCGGCGATTCACTTTTATTCGGATTTTGGAAATCAGATTACAGAAGATAAAACAGACTACGCAAATCTCAATAATCTACGAATCGTAGAAGATTTCGGAAATGCAATTGCCAACCCAATAGAAGGAAAGCACTCAATGTACGCAAAGTTCCCAGAGAATCTTTCTGTTGGATATTCATCATTCCTCGGGCCAAGGCCTACAATGGAAGATGCTGTTTGCATCGAATGCCTCAACGACACTGATTTGCTCGTCGCTTTATTCGATGGACATGCAGGCTTTGAAGCTGCTGATCATTCATCAAGAATCGTTCGCCAGGAATATGAAAGAATCATCAACACAGGAATCAGTGATAAGAGTGATATTTCCTTTATGTTTTCTGGCTTATTTGGAAACATTCAGGCACTTCTTTCCGACCTCGGCAGCGAAGGCGGTTGCACAGCTGCTGTTGCAATGGTCCTTGGTAATAGAGTATATGCTGCAGGCCTTGGCGACAGTCGTGTCACGAGAGTCAAAAAGGATGGTGCAGAGAGAATCACACATGACTCCAAGCCGATGAACGTAGAAGAGTTCAGAAGATTGAAGTCTGTAGGTTTGGGTGTAACCGTTGATGGCCGCATTAAACGAAAGTTGGCTGTTGCACGTGCGCTTGGTGATTTTTGGTGCGGGAACGGATTATTTGTCATTCCCGACATCGCATCTTTCCAGATCGATGATGATGATATCGGAATTGTCGTTGCTTGCGATGGCTTATGGGACGTCATGGAAGATGAAGACGTCTGCCAAGTCGTCAGGGAAGCAAAGAGCGCAGAAGATGCCGCGATGCTCTTAAAGAACACTGCCCTCGCTCTCGGCACAACCGATAACATTTCAGTTGCTGTCGTGCTTTTCAGGAGCGGTGGCTTTGATCCAGCTAACTACGTTGAAAGGATTCCAATCCTGCAGATCAATGAAGCTGAGCAGGAAGAACCAATCGTTCCAGCACCACCAACAGGAAGAAGGAGGCGCTAAGTATGTTTTTTATTTTTTATTGTTATTTCAATAATATATTATTTTAAATACTTCATTATTTGTTGTTTCAAATTTCATGTCTTTTGACATATTTCATTGATTGATTTCAGCAAAATCAATTAGTGAAAATTTGATTTTTACAAATTTAACAATAAATATTTTGCCAATAACCTTGCATACACTTTCTCATTCTGAATATATAGTTTGGAAGCTCAAATCATTTTTTAAAAATATTGACATGTAAAGTTTATACAAAAAAATTTTTGATATGTAAAGTCTAAAATTTTGACAGAAGTATTGATATGTAAATATTGTGACAGAAAAATTGACGTGTAAAGTAGCTTCTGAAATGTAAAATGTCATATTTTATAAAACATGATTGATGACGATTTCAAACGAAGACAAGCGCTTCAGCGCATGGTTCTTTCAACACGGATCTTTCCGAAGACACAGGTATTGGATTACGTCCTTTCGATAAGAAATTACAAAGGAAAAAAAACAACCATGATCTGCCTTTACACTAGCGATGAACAGTATCTTGTAATGGCAGCGGCAAAGTACCATGGATCAGATCATTACAATATAACAACAAATGCGCTCGAAACAGATGAAAAAAGTTTATTTTTCGTAGGAACTTCAGAGCCTCTCGGAAAGAATACATACCTCGGCTGCACTTTCGTTTTCGATCAAGTGTCATTGATTCCTGTTGCAAAAGTCGTTCTTGATAAAACACATAATACGATATCACTTGGAATGCCGGCTCCTGGCGGTCTCCCGTACTTGGCCAATGGCACTATTCCTGATGGGCACACTGAAATTATTTTCGATATTACTGAATCAAATTTCGCTGAAGGATCCATCGAATTAGTTGTATCACATGAAGATACTGTAGTTTTAAGAGTGAAGCAGACGAATGCAGACGAATTTACTGTAACAATCACAAATCCTTTATCTTTATTCACAGCTATGACATACATCACAGCATTTTTGGATCATATTTACTACTACTAATCTTTGTTTGTTTATATTAAACTCATATTTTTCTATGCAAATTTTCATTCAAAATTTAACATAGTCTCATCAACTAAATAATACACTACATTAATAAAACATTGAATTTAATACCATTGGCGAAGTACAGAATTGATATTTCTCAATTCAAACAAAAAATTGAAATATCAATCTCTTGATGATATCATCTAAACAATTTGAGTTTGTAATATCAAGTTTAGATATATTCGACTTATTCCCTTGAACTTCCTCCTTTTCAAAAATTGGCTATTCAATTTTTTACAACATAAAAACGACTTTTAAAATATCCAACATTCACTTCAACAAAATAGATATTTTATTGATTAATAACTCATGCAATTCATTCCTAATCAGAAAATAATAAAATGCTATGTTCGCTCAACAAACAAAGACGATAAATTACAAAAATGTTATGTGACAGTTCTAAATTCGGGCAGTATTTTTCCTTCTACGGTGTAGTCCCGCGACCTTCATAACTTTTTATCTGATCAATATTTTTTCGATTTGAAAGTACTTTCATGTACATATTGATAGTTGTCTATCCAGTGGTATAAGTGG
>JALKBU010000314.1:0-49077 GCA_023091735.1 Trichomonas tenax
AAAAAAAAAGCATATTTGTGATTAGATTTACCTATTTATCATCGACAACAACACATTTTACGTTATAAAAATGTTATACAATGGGAATATATTATAATGAGTAAAGCACATCATGGCAAATCAATGTTTTTGATGAAAGATATACCTAATATTTTAATGAAATATAGACTTTGTTAGCTAATTCTTTAATATATCATGCACAACATGATTTTGTACATTGAGGTTCAATAATTTCGCAAAAAGTTAATCCAGTGATTTAAAAAACGAGTTTCGCCGACTTTGCGTATCAATTTTAGACAAGCCCTCAACGTTTTATAATTACACACATCTAGATCGAAGTCAATATTCTGGTGCAATATAGTATGATAGATATGCAGCAGGAATTAATGGACAATTTATACAGAATAGAGTTTGTGCCGTCAAATCATGATTATTTAGTCTTCTATTTCGAACAGCGGAGATTTAAATTGCATCGAATCAGTTTTATATTTGGAAAATGGAGTTCAATATATTGAAAATTTAAATTATAAAAATAATATTTGCCAAGATCGATCTTTGTTCATGCTATCTGGCTATCAACAAAGTGAAATAAAATATTCTACAATATTTGGAAATAATAATACTGATAGTTCAATAATTAATATCAATTCTATTTACAATGCTTATATAACTCAATCAAATATTTTCTCGAATTTTGTTCAAAGAAATAACAGATACTTGTTTTCCATCAACTATGGTTACATTTATTACTGCTCTATATTTGATAATATGGTTGACTACTATTTTTCTTGTTATAGAAATTCAATAAATGTTGACTATTGTTACATAGATAAAAATACATTCACTTCCTATAATTATATTAGCAGATCAAATGATAAAGATTAGTTTTCTTATAATCTTACTCATCTAATTTTGGCCTATTGTAATGTAGCGAGTCTTAATTTTGAATTTAATTGCGTGTTTAATTCATTGGTTTGCCGTAAAATCAATCAAAAATACACAACATTACTCACTGCTGTTTTATTAGGAAACAGCAAATGAAAATTAGATAAATTAAAAAACATTTAACATTCAAACAAGAAAAATTAAATTATAGTTGGATAGTAAACATTAAATTACTGGAAATAGCTGTAATAACAGATTCATCTTCAATAAAATGAAGACCAACAAAATCACCTTGCAAAGATAATATTTGCGTTTTTTGTTGCATGTAAAAAGCATTCGATATAAAAACTCTGTTTTCGTAATCAACATAAATAATCAAATCATCACCAATTCTGTTAGAAATCGTCGTCATGTAAATGACTTTGCAGTCCATCTCTTTCTTGTGGATAAGCAAACCATTGACATTAAATACTGTGATGAAATATTTTGCTTTTCCCTGATCTACTTTCTCTGAACATACAACAATGAATCCAAAGTTCGAAGAAATTGAAACGAAAACAGGAACTGAGTCCATTTTGATGGCCTGAACGTATTCTCCATTGAGAGAATTTATGACAAGAGATGATCCAGAAGTGAAGCTGACGACAATTGAATGTTTGTCAGAGACAGCACAGCAAACAACTTCTCCAAGGAAAGTTTCAGCGATGCATAATGGAACAAAATTTTTTCCAACAAATACATGACATGTTGCACCTTCAGTACCAACGCAGAGGATGTTATTGTGAGAAGACATCAAAATAATTCCCCCTCTAATTGGAATTGTAAGATTTTGATTGACAACATCAATGTATTGCGTTACTTCATTTAATCTCAAAAATCGATCATTAAACATGATAATGCAGTTGGAACTCTCAAGTTGTTTCTTGTTAAAACCAACTTTCATGTCAATTGTTCCTTTGTTGATCTCATCAAACTGCTTGAAACTGTACTTAATAACATTTTCACTTGTTAACAAAACAATATCATTTCCATTTACACCCGAACTTAAGATTGGGGAAGTAACGCCATGTTGTAACTTTCTAACTTTGATATTAGAAACTGATTCACTTAATTTCCTTTTAGGATGTGGAGCTGTGAATACTTGCTTTGGGATGCAGCCAATATTCCTTGAAATTGCGTTGACAAATTCCTGCTTTGGATTCGCTTGCAAAATGTCATCATAAAGTTCCATTCTGTATGTTGTTGCTGGTCTACTTCTCTGTTGTAAACCAAATGTTAAATCAATCCATTTACAAATGTTTTCTGAAACGTAATCACTCTCAAGAGCCTTTCTATGTAAATAAATAAACTTGAGAGGTGATTTTGCATAGTTTGGAATAACAACATTATCTAAATCTTGACTGATCTGGATATGATTAACATTCATGAGCATCTCTGGAAAAGCAAAGAACTCTGGAATAAGTTCTCTTGTGTCATTTGGATCTTCACCAAACTTCTCCCATTCTTTCTGAATCGATTGGAATATTTGTATTTCGAAATCAAAGTTTCCTCCATTATAATTGATTTTAATTGTTAAGAATGGTTCCATTCTAAACAAAAATGGGGCAATATCACCTGGTGTTGAAATTCCACGAGCCAATTCAAAACTTCCTGCAAGCGATTCGAATTTCTCTTTCTTTGAAGGGAACATCTCACAAGGTGCCAAAGACATGTCTCTGAAGACTTTAGGATCATCAAGTTTCAATTCTGATGTTGTGTAATCAGTTAAAACCCATAGAAAGATTGGATAATGAGTGACATCAGCAAATGACCTTCTTGCAAACTTATTGATTTTGAGTAAGTAATAATATGTTGACATTCTGTAATTCAACCATTTCTGTGTATAAACACTGAAATCAGCTTCTGATAAATCTTCAATTTTTTCGTTACTCAAATTTCATTGAGCTTATATAACTCAAAATTTGTGTGTTTGTCTCTTCGAAGGCAAAGAAGTAAACACTTCCATCATAGGTTGATATTTCAACACCACATTCTTTGTGATGATATTTCATTGGGGAAACAAGCTTTATGATGTTGCTGGAATATTTATAACTGCTTCGTTTTGCTGAACAACTTTAATTCCATCTTTGAAGATAAACACATTGCAAGTTGTTGTTCTCTTGAGATAAATTTTGATTGCATCTGTGGTGAAAATTAACTTATTTTCTTTGAGATCTTTTGAAGATTGTGATTCATACAATGGATCAAATAATATTGATTTTGATGATTTCGATCTTTCGAGACGATCTTTGAGATTATTGATGACTTCTTCAGAGCTGTTTGCAAATTGTTTTCGCTTAATCAAAGCATCAATGTGATCATCATGATTTGAGTGATAAAGAAGAGTTGATAGATGTAGAGCTTTCTTCCAATGTGAAATACTATCAGCAATCTTCCATGATCTCAAAATAAATTGTTGATCCAATGGCTGCGATTTTATCCATAAGTTGTTGTTTAACAAAATATGCTTAGAAAGTTTTGTCTGTAATTCGATATAATTTGTTCTTTGAACAATATTGTAGAACTTCTGATATAAACCATAGTTAATATATTTTGGATCCGCGCTCAATAATAAAAATTCCAAAATTTCAACGCAAATTGATTCAGTCATATATTTTTGAGCAACTTCACTGTTGACGATGACAACAAATAACAATTCATATGAAAGCTGAATGCAGTCGTCAAATGGCTTTCCATTAGAATGCTTAAAGGCAATTTGAGAAAATAGAGGCAATATTAAATCAACACCGCAAATGTTAACCAAGCAATCATAAATCATTGGTATTTGTTTGGAAGGATTTCCTGATAAAGCCATTGGAATGCTCGGTGTGGATGTCATCAATGAAGCATTGAAAACTTTGTTCGCTGATGTAATTCTCACAAAGAAATTATATGAAATTTGGGGTGCTTTGTCCAAATGTGGTCCTATGATTTCTATTTCACTGGATTGATCAATGGAATTGATATTAATTAATCCAAAACTCGACATTGAAACATACTTTTCAACATCAACTCCTAGAGATATGTCAGCATCTCCAACAAAGATTTTTGCTTCACCTCCAAAGTTTGCCAATGGGTAAGGAAGTGCATAGTTCTTCTTATTATTTAACGTAATGTGGCATTCGATTTTTCTTTCTATTTTGATGAACATTAATGCAGTGAATACCCATTGATTCAATATCATTTGCTCTTCAACTTTTCCAACAGACTTTGTAACTCCATTTCTTAATGGTATAGAAAGTTCATCACAACTGATTGTTGCAAAAATACTGTTTCCATTTGTATCTGTTATTGTGAAAATATTTGGAGAATATTTTGGAACTGAGGGGTTAATTCTCACCCAAGTGCAAAAGCAAAATGGCTTGTTCAATACATCAGCATTTAAACCTGAAATTGTGATTACTTGGCCTCCTGGTTTTAATTCGAGGAAACCACTCGGCTATCGATACACGGACTGCAATATATCTGTTAAAGCTCGAATGAGAACAGGTTGTAAATATGAAACTGTTTCGTAAGATAAAGGAGCAAACAATGAAACATATCTTTGCGCAACAGTTACTGATGAAACAAATGAAACTATTGAACAAATCCAAACATGAACTGATATAATCAAGATCAGGATTATCAAGTAATCTTTGCTGACCAAGTAATTCGATCAATAATATATCTATCTTTGCATTGTGGCAAATTATGATGTTTTATGATGCATAAGCACACAAATCTTAGATAAATTTGATTGCTTTCGAAAACTCTTCGCCGTGATATATTTTCAGATAAAATCTAAGGAAATTTGGTTCTCTTATGATGAATTTTGGTGAATATGATGACAAGAATTGACCTGCAATGATTTGAACTGTGTTTTGGAATAAAGATCTTGGAATTTCTCTTCCATCAAAGATCGAAATTATTGTTTCTATTGAACTCACTTCTTCTCTTGATGCTTCCATAACTTGTGATGAAGCAGTAAAGAATTGTAATCAATAAATAAAATATCAAAAGCTGTCCAACGTGCAGTCAAAATGAAAGAATCTTGAGTATTGTGATAAATGCTAATCCTTGGGTCAAATATAACGCTTGTATAAAGTTTTCTAATGAATTTAATAATTAATTGTGATAGCTCTAAGTCAAGAAGAGTAATGCATATTATTGCCAATAAATATTGAGCTTGATATTGCTTTTCGACCGTGGACAAAAAGTCGAAAACAGTTTCTATAAATTTGATTAATTAATTGTATATCTGAAGTTAAGTATACAGAAATCACAGAGAGCTTCTTAAAGAAAATGTCTTGGAATATTTCCGAATATGTTAATCTATCAGGAAGATGATGTTTTGAGGTTAAATCAATTCTTTCGATTTTAATTTCTTTTATTAGTGAAAACGTTAATTTAACTTCTTCGTGTGATGTTCTTTTGATGTTTTCATAATAAGGAACTTCAATTTTATCAAAATTAAATTTCAAATTTTCATTTTGTATTTCGTTTAAAATCACAGATGGTAATAAGTTCAGTGGAATCGATACTACAATATATGATAGTCTTTTTGATACTGCAGCAATAAAATTTAGCACTATATGTTCTAACTTGAAAATTAAAGGAGAGAGTGCTCCGAAGACAATTTGAAATATCTTTGCTGGCGTTTTTGGTTCAACTTAATAAACGTAAGAATGAAATATTACGGTTGTATCTATAAAATCTTTTGATAAATCATCTGGATTTGTTGATAATTGCATTTTTAATAGTAAGGCGACTAACATTATGTACTCTATACTAAGATTATGATCAGAAAATAACTTAATTACGTGCATCAAAATTTTTGGTAAGTTAATAATATCATTATTTTTCAAATACCACAAAATTATATAGTAAAGCGCCGACAATAAAAAGGTAAGTGTATGGAAATATCATTCATGTTGCAGTAACCGATAATTATTGAATTTATTTGAAAACCAAATTCTGTTTTAATAACGTTATCGTCAGCTGCATACCATAGCAAGTATGAAGCTAGGCTGGTTATGATAAAATCTTCCGAAATAAATGAATTTGTATTTCCATGAAGCTTTTTGATGGTTTCATTCGTAATTGATGGTCGGATGTTATATTTATGAAGTAAATCGAGAATGTTTTCATCACTTATTTAGTTTTTCTTGAAGTATTGAATTAACTCGGAATTTATATTCTGAATTCCAAGGATTCCCGTCACTACTGTAGCGTTGGATGATACAAATTTGTTGTTTTCTATATTTTTCAGTCCTTCAAACAACGAAATAATAAGATCTGACTGAGAAAGGAGAGGAATTTGCATTTCAAGAAAAACAAAATGAGAATTATTATGCAATGCCATAAGTTAATAGTCCATTGTGTTTTATTTTTTGCTGTAATTATTGTGATAATTCAATTCAATTTTGTTCAAAATCGATTGGTGGATATCGCCTCTCTATTTTTCATGACTCTGCTTTCATCAATTTAGAATATGTTTTTGAATATGTTATATAGACATGGGTATAGCTCAGTTAACTGTATTTTTGACCACACTTTTTCATCTAAGTTGTAGCTATTCTAAATAACAAAAAATATAAAATTTAATATAAAAATAAATAAAGTATATATATAGATAAAATTAGTCATGGAATTCTTCCTCAGGTTCTTTGGAATCTTCAAAAGGAACAATTCCGCCATTTTCATGAACCTGATTTGGAATCAGTTTTTGATTTTGATCAATATCTTGATGAACAACTCCGAGCTCTCGAATTTCAGATGGATTCTGATTCACTTGAAATTGGTTGAGTTGAAATTGAATTGGATTCTGATTCATTTGATATTGATTCTGGTTCATTTGATATGGATTCTGTTGATATTGTGTTGTATACATTGGATTTGGATTCTGAATCATAGCTTGTTGTACAGAAAAATTAAATTGGTTAAAATTCTGCATGATATTCAAGATACTTATTTTAAGTTTCTGAATATTCAACTTTTGAGCATTTAGGTCTTCAACTGTAATATCTGGACGAATTATAAGTTCATTAATCTGCTTCAATGAAGACGTGATCTTATATAAATTGTTAATATCCAGTGGATTATTACTTGAAAATATTTCCATATATGGATGGGAATATAAATTTGATATTTTGGATTGAAGATCCGAAATCAAAGTTACAACTTCCATTTGAATTGAAGTGATATATTGTTCATTAGTATTACTTTGAACAATCAACTCTGGTTTAATTAAAGGTAGTTCAGCTGATCCTTTGTTTTGAGACTCCATGAGTATTTGACTCTGTATTTCTATTTTTTCTTCTAATTCTTTTTGATCATCTGCAATCTTCTTTGCTTCTTTGACTGCCTCGACATTTTTGCTGTGCGCTTTCAATTGTTTATCTAATTCCTTTTCTTCTTCTTTTGGTTCTTCAGGTGCTGAAATTTCTGTCTGTGGAATTTCCACTTCCACGATTCCTGCTTTCTTCTTTGGTTTATCATTAGGAATATCTTTCGGAGGTCCTTCGAGTTTCTTGTTCGTCTCATAACGTTTACGACGTTTAGGCGGCTTTTTAAGACCTGTATTGAATGTTTCTGTTATTCTTTCTGCAACATTAAATGATGCAACAGCAGTATCAATAACATCAGTAATCATTTTGGAAACTTCCCGCTTTAAAGTTTCGCCTCCATCACTGAATTCTTCAAAAATTGTTTTGAATGTAGTGCCTCCATATCCTTTGTAGTAATGCTCGAATGCATGCACTGCTTTCCATGCATGATTGTGTGTATAAATAAAGCAAACTTCAATTCCTTTCTTTGCAATACGTTTAATGTGATTGATGACTATTGGTTCTTGTTCTTTATCAACCCTATCTTCAAGAAAAGACGTCTTTATCTTGGAATTAAAACTTGTGCCATGGCAGCTTGCGTCAGTAATCATAATCATGATCTTCTTGGAATCCTCCCTCCAGGATAAACTGCAAGTTTTATCAAAAGCATCGGCCCAATCTTCTGGACCATCATTAGCACCACCTCCACAGGAAATTGAATCAAATCGGCTTGGAGTTAGTCCTGAACCACCAAATAAAGAATTGCTGTTAAAATCAACAACATCGCTTCTATTTTGAATAATAGAACTTCCATTTGCTATTGCCATTGTGATATCACGGAAGAAAACTCCACCAAACCTTACAGTTAAATCAGAATACTTGTTTTTAACATATCGGATTAATTCTTTTGAAATGGTTTTTGCACCTGTAATCATTGAACGCTCGTTAACAAAATGATATTTCATGCCTCCTGAATTTCTCATTGATCCAGTTGCATCAACGACAAAACAAATATCAATGACTCTTGATACTTTATAACTGTTGAATTTTGATGTTGGATGATGCATCGTCAAATCAAATGGTTTTGCAAGCCATTCAACTGCCTTCCTATAACTTTCAAGTCTTCTTTCGCGTTTTTCTACTGATAGTAACCAAACGGCGATATTTTTGACAAATCTTTCTGTTCCTTCTTCATTAAATTCATTGAAAAATCTTGTAAATGATCCATCAAGAATTATATCACCTTGATCACTATTTGAATCAGCCATGTAATACATATTCGAAATATTGCCTTCTGTGGAGACAATAAATGGCTGGAATGGCCTAATATCTGTATTGCCTGGAACACATGAAATTGTTGTACCTTCAAATAATGTCTGAACATTGTATCCATAAAGAGGTCGCCTGCATCCTGGTGCATCTATAATCATTCGTTCATCAAAGATTTGAACATCATCTGAATCAATATTACCAAATCTGAGCATATTTCCTCCTTTCTCATCAATGCTAAATCTGAAGTTTGGTTTGATGCCATCCAAAACGACTTTGTCAAGGAATTTGTTCATTTCATATGTAAGGGGATTGTTATCTGCTGAAATTAGAAGTGCTCCTCCATTGATATTAAATTGAATCAGAGCATCAATGAAACTGTCAATATACATCGATGAACCACCTTCATATAATTCATCTGGTTTCCTATCTTCTCCTCTTCCGCAGATTACCCAAGCTTGAGAGAATGTTCCTGATTTGAGTTTTTCAATTGCGCTTGAATAGTTTTGAACTATTTCGCATTTCATTCCAAGATCTGTAATTGCTTCAACTACGCCTTTCTTTCCTGTTAATGTGGACTTTGTTATAAATGCGCTTTCTTTGTTATTAACACCAAGCATGCAAACATCCCAAAATTGACATATTAAGACATTTTGCTTCCAAATCTTTCCTCTGCCAAGATCTTGAGCAACTTTTGATCTTTTGATTTCACCTTTAGGAATTGGAGCATCAATTGGACGGTTTCCTCCTGGATAAATTGAATTTCCGTTTCCATACATTGGGAGACCACCATTTCCATTGTTAGATAACATTGATGAATTGCCAAATCCTCCTGTTGATATGGATTGCGAAAGCATTTCATTTCCGTTTTCATTCTTGTCATATCTGAAGCCAGTCTTAGAAGATTCTCGTGTTTCAAGTGCTTGATCATTATAATACAATGAGAATGTTTCTTCAAATCTCTTAATGTTATTAAGTGGATTGAAAACTTCTTCCAAGAAAACAATATTGTTCTTTCTATTTCCAATAACATCGATAACACCATAAACATCAACATTGACTTTATCAACATCGAATGACTCCACTTTCTTGTCTGGAGAAAAATGATTATTGATTCCTTTAGCAAGTGCTTGGCAAATCATAAATGGATTTTCAGATATAATTGAATATTTGAATGTCGTTTTAATCATTTCCGATTCAAAGCCGATACCAATGCCAAAAACTTGTGTATTTCTGCTTTCAAGCAATGAAATAAGTGTTCCAATTCTTCCAGTCTCCTGCGATGAAACTATTGCATCAGTGAAACATAAGCATAATGCTTGTTTTGTTAATTGCATTGCACGAAGCTCATGAACTGCGCTTAAGGCGCCAGATAAGTCTGTTTTGATGGATGGAGTTGAACATAAGCTATATATTGAAGCCCATATATATGATTCATCATCGAAAACTGTTGAAGAAGGAACTTCATGGCAAAGTTGTAATATTTTGTTACCTTTAGTAACAAAAATTGAAACGGATTCAAAATCTGATAATTTCAGGGAATAAAGTGTTGAGATAATTGCCAAAATTGAATTATTTGCTGTAAATTGATTGAAGCATCCAGTGCTTGCATCAATAACAACGAATAATGAATGAGAAAGAACAAATCCTGAATTCTTTTCCAGATATATTCTTTGATCTTGACCTTGTGTGAGATAGAATTGGATAAATCCTTTCAGCGAAATATTGCTTCCCTTTGGACTTGGAGCAAATTGAGTCGGCTTATTTGGCTGGAAAGAAGAAAACATTCTTGAGTGTTGTTGCCTCACTTCATTAAATCTATCAATTGGAAGTTTGTTTTCTCCGTCACATTCGGAAATAAATGGTGTCTCATTTTTGAAAGCAGCAAAAATTGTTCCCAGTTCTGACTGAGAGATTCTTTCAGTAAATGATGAGAAGTATGTATCGCTTTCATATTTGATGTCGTTAAACATAATAGGAATTGGCTCGAATTTTGAAACTCTTTCAATATTGATGTGATGTTCTGAATTATGCAAAACTTTCTTTTGATTGAAACCATTGACGAATATTTCTGCAATTTCATCTGATTTTCTAAATGCAAGATGCGGCTTGTCGAAGAAATCATATTTGATCCTTGAGAAACCATCATTGATTTTTTCAACGGACTGGCTAATGTAATTTTCAAGAATTTGCGTTTCATCCTCTTGAAGTAATGTGTTCAGAACCAATTGAACTCGTACTTCGTCATCTTTCAGGATGCTTTGATAAAATTTGATATCATGAAGATTATAGAACAAGCCATCTGAAATAACATAAACAACTCTCTTTTGATATCCATTGAAAGGAAGTTTACATACTTTATCAAGTGCATCACCAAGATTTGATAACTTTCTATAAACAGCAAAGGCATCAAAGGCTGCTTGAATGTGATAGGGTTTAAGTGAATTTTTAGCTCCCTTAACCATATATTGAAATCCTGTATCACAAAATACAACTAAACTTGTTGGGACGTGGAGGAATTCAAGAACAATTGAAAACGCCGTGAAAATAGTAAATAGAGCTGCCTTTTGAGAATCATCAGTAATTGAACTGCTGCAATCAATTAAAACTACTGCGTCTGATCCTTCTAAATGATGCAAACTGTTGATTGATTTTTTAATTAATTCTTTGACCAATGGAATTGATGACTGAATAATGCTTTGAATATGAAGTTCTCTATCAAGGTTCTCTAATTCTTCTGATTGATCTATCAATTTATTGTCACTAAGTTTCACCTGATGTTCATCAGAATGAAGCTTCATCATCTCAATGATCCACTTTTGGACTTCATCTGTTTCTCTTTCTTCTTTAAATTCAATGAAATGCTCATTGCGTTTTGCTTTAGTTGAAATATTCAGACTTGCGCTGTTTTTTTGAACTCTCTTTGCTTCAATTCCATCTCCCTGATGACCTTGAATTAATCCCTTCGAGTTATTTTCTTTCTTTTCAGGTGCAGAAATGTCGACATCACTCCATTTTGATTCAACCTTCGGCGGTTCTGTTGATGGCATAATAATTTCCGCATTAATCTGGTTTGAATCACTAGAAAGAATATTATTTAATTCTTTATAGGATTCAATTAGTTTCAAAGTCATTGGCCATAATGGATCATTTCCAGTTTGATGAGTTTTTACTGCCCATTCATAAATGGCACATATATGAGTGTAAATGTTGTTTATATTCTTATCTGAATTTTTTGTTTCATTTTTGTTAACAGATTCAAGGATTTTCAAAGGTAAGTTCTTGCACTCGATGCAGCAGTTAGATAATAATTTGAATGCATTTGATAGTGTGACTTGTTTTGGAATTTCAATTATTGTATTTGTGTGAATGTTCAAATTTTCATTCTTTGTTGATTGGATTTCAATTTGTTTGAGGTTCTTATTAAATTTATGGTTATTTGATTGTTGACCAATGTTTGAAATCATCTCAAACTGAAATTCTTCATAGAATTTATTGATTTCTGCGAGCAAAATATTGGAGGGTGTGTTATCAACAATTTCTTTGATGATTTGACCTGTATTGTCTTCCTGTTTGTAATTGCTTCGAGATATCATTGCAGGAATTCTTTGTTTCACATAATCTTTGAAAGGTCTGACAAGAATGTCATATTGATTTTCAGGTTCTAAAGTTTTCAGTTGATCAATCAATGATTCTTTGAATTTATTGTCCGTTGAGATTAATTCAGAACATTCACTAATAATACTTTGTTCCTGAATTTGAATTTCCTTATGTATTTGTTCAATTAGATTAATGTTACCATAGAATGAGAGATGTCCTTTGTTTCTCTTGATTTCTTCAATTCTATCTCTAAATATTTTGATCAAGAATTCTAAAAATACATCCGGTTTTTCCTTCGATTTTTGAAGATCCTTTAATTTGTTCTTGAGTTCCAAATACTTTTGATGATCATCATCTATTGCAAAATCAATAATGGATTCGATAATTTTTTGGAGATTTTGGTTTGGTTTGAGTATTTCTTTGATTCTATCATAATTGCATGTGCTTGGGAACCAAATTTTGTTTTCCTTTTTACTGCGATAATTTTCTGATGCGATGCGACTACATAATTTGAAAGCAGTTTGAGTATATTGAACCACATTATAATCTCCATTCTGACAAATTACAAAATGGTCGCAATCAAAAGTTTTTCCGATAATTTTTGCTTCTAACGAGTTTGGATCATATTCAATTCTGGCAAATGCATTTTCGTTATTGAGTGTAAATTCTTTGTACGTGAAAGGCGTTATTATACTCAATGTCCTTTGGCCAGGATCAAAAGCTGCTTGAGGGGTTATATCCACATATTTGCCACTCTTATCACAGAAATATTTTCCTGGAATTGTTGGAATATTCTTTGATTGTGGAACCTTATATATAAAGCTAACGTTAAATTTTCCATGCTTCTTTTTTCCTTTGCGAGTTTTAATTTCGATTTTACATGGATATACATCAAACTTTTTTGAAAGATTGATCGAGTTAACTGAAACTGAAATTTCTATTTCTTCATAGTTTTCAGATTCTTTATCAAATCTAACATAGAAAGGTATGATTTGATTGACTTTATTTGACTTGGAACACACTGTTAATTCTCTCTTTGAGTCTTGGAATTCTGCCTTTAAATTAGTTGATGATGACTTTAATTTGAAAGTGATATCATCTCCAAATGACTCCATGTATGTATTGAATTGAATGAAATAGGTACAAAGAAGATCACCGGCATAAATTTGACAATGCTCATCAAATTTCTTTGAGCAAATATCATAAACTTTCAAGGAAATTGGTTGATTAATAACATTTGCATTAAACGATAATTTGATTGGATTAATATTTGAAACACTGACTTCGATTATCATGTTCACATCAATTTCTTTATCAATGGAGAAAATTGATGTTGCAGTTTTTGAATCATACTCAAGTTTTGGTGGCTCTTTAATTTCTGCTCCACTTGATCGAATAAAAGATAACGTATGGTGAACTGGCTTTTCTGTTTCATCACAGACAATTATTGGGATTTTCTGATTTACAAACATTATCTTTTTGTTAATTTGATAGCAATCTCGTGCATAATCGTATATGAAAGTATTTCCTTCTGATTTAACGAACAACTTAACTTCTCTGAATGATATTGAAATCATTACAGGAATTATATTATTTTGGATTATTAGAGTCCCATTAAATGTTGATCTTTCTTTTGGTAGATTGCACACATCCAAAATAATTCTGATAGCATCGTTATCTTTTCCGAGGCAAAGTTTTTCGGAATTTGTATTCATGAATTGCGTTTCATTCAAAATATCTTTGATTTCATCATTACTTCCTATAATTGGAATTACCAATTCAAATGGCCTTGTTTCAATTGGCGAAATATTCATTAATTCTATCTTGATATCTTCAAAAGTGCATTCAACGCCGTATTCCGATACTGTAACAAGATGTTTGAATAGCTTTGCTTTGTGGATTTTACACAAATCAATGTTTTTGCTTTTCTTTCCTTTGCTTGGAAACTGCAATGGTTTAAAATTGAATTGACTTTTATCAATTTTGATTTGCTGTTGATTCGATTGTGATTCTAATTTCTTTATCTCACCATTCTTTGTTTCAATAAATTCAAAATCTGATTTAAGTTTGGCAAAGGCATTTTCTGCATCACTTAATTTGAAATCTGGATCAAATTCAAAAGTTGGAGCATTAAATGACTTAAAAAGCTCAATGGATTCTTCAATATTTTCAATTGATTGTAAATTAGCTAAAAGATCTTTGAGATCGCTAAATCCTTTTTCACCAAACTTAACTTGATCAATGAGTTCTTTTGGTGCAGCAATGATATTTTGTTTCTCTTCAGACAAACCTTTGAACTTCTTTTGATATTGTTCCTTCATTTTATTTAATTGCTTGATGTCTGATTTCTTAATTGATGGATCGGGTGAATTAGAAAGCAATATCTTGATTTTTTCAAACTCGCAATTATTGAATTTCCATTTCTTTGAAATATTATCCCTATCAAGAAGAATGACTTTGTCCAATCCGCTGATTAATTTCTTATCTTGATATGTAATTTCTATATTTTTGCTTGGATCTTGCCTTGTTAAAACAACTGCTCTGTATGTGAGTGAATTTGCATAAGGATTTTGTTCTATTTCTTTGACAATAGAAACAAAATCAGCTATATTGAAATCAAAATTATCAGGGATTTTCGAATCAGTTATTTGTGGAAGTTTTGAAATGAAAGTCACTAAATGTGATGAGTAGTCTTTCCAAGCTTTTTCAACATTGACATCAATTTTGTTTGAATTATGTTTTGATGCAAATTTCTTCATGCTACTGTGAATAGCATTTTGGATATCTGTAATTTTTGAAATTTTATCTTTCAAAACATTTTTGGCAAACTTAATTTGTGCATCAAGTTTGCTCTGATCTTCGTTTATTTTGTTGATAGCAGATTGTACAAATGAACCAATCGGATTCCAAATGAACTCAGAAATAGTATTCTGCTTCTTTGAAGTGTATTGTATTTTTTCCTTTTCAACCATTGTCTTTATATCGTTTAGTTCAAAGCAATTGTTGATTTCATCAAGAAAATGTGGAACAAATTGTTTGAAAGTTTCTTGTTCGTTCGTGAAATTGTTAATTGAATGCAGTGAACCATTAACTAAAGCAGAGATTACATTTTGTTCACCATTTGATAATGAACCAATGATTTCATAAACTTCTTGGATTCTTTGGATTGAAAAGAATATAACTTCAGGCAGGCAACTAGAATTTGATAAAAATTTATAAATCTCTCCATTCAGTTTCTGATTGCTGATGAATTCATTGATTTGTTCGATTGGAAAAACTTTTGTCTTCGAGAAGTCACTTAGATAAAGACGTACCAAGTCTGGAATATTCGTCTTCAATGAATTGATGACATTGGGTTTTTGCTCAAAATATTTAATATAATAATAAAAGCTACTATAATTTTCATCAACAATATTTTGAATGAATTCGAGCGAATTTGAATTATCAACAATATCAAATAAATCTAACAAAAAGTTGAATGGACCTGAGAAAAGTTTTTTGGCGAGTCCTTGTGTAAACTTTTGAACTTCTGAATTATCTGGAATATTGCGAATCTTAATAAGATTAAAGTTGGAGAATAATCTCATTGCCATTACCATTGGCGTGAAAATAATTTTTCCTTGATTTTCATCAAATAAATTTGCATTCTTCTTAATGAATAACACTTGCAATGGAATTAAATCTGTTTTTCCTACTTGATTGAGAAGCAGATCATAAAGATTAAACTTTGAATTCGAAATACGCTGAATTTTAATATTTGGAGGTACTGCTTCAAAGACTTTTTGAAGAGTTGCAATCCAATTACCAGAGACTGGTTTGCTGATGTCTGCATATTTATTGATTTCAAAAACAATATTCTCATCGATATTTGGGTACTTTTTAAGTTCTTCGTCAAGTTTTCTTTTTGCATTTTTCTTCAGCAAATTATCATTATAAGTGTTTTTAAGAATTAATGGAATGCTATCTTTGATTTCAGGGAAATATTTGTGAATTTCTTTAATTGCAGATAGAGATCGAATTTTCTTGATGAGATAAATTTGATATGAATATCTTGCGACATGCAAAAACCAATCTGTATCGTCTTTCAAATTTGGATCAATATTTAATGTTCCTAAACTATTCACATCGATTTTCTTTGGAAGGAGAATCGGAATTTGTGCTGAATCGATTACATAATCTGCTGGGATGCCAATATATTTATCATCAAGAATTTTTTCAACAAACCATTGAACAGTTTCATGATTTTCTTTCCTTTCATAGATATAATCTTCCAGTTCTTTTCTTAGCAAATCCAGCTGATTTTCATTAGAATTCATCTGCAGCTGGTTAAAGATCGACACTTTGATGGACATTATCATTTCTTTGAACTTTTGGAATTGTCTTGCAGTTTCAAATTTCGTAAAATCAAATAATTTGATTGATCGATATAATTCCATGTCTGAAGCCATTATTCTTTCCCATTCTGTCTTCTCATGGTCAAATGATAATTCTGATATTTTTGATACAATATTAACAAAGATTTGGAACTCTTTGATTGAACCCATTTTAACCAACGCCTTTGAAATTTCAACAATTTCGGCTTCTCTACCTTTAAAGAAACTCTTAAATTTTTCGTCAGCACTTAATACTGTGCAATAGAATATATTATTATTCTTTGGTAGATTGTTGACATAATCAAGAGAAACTGAACCAGGGGAGTAAGGAATTATTGAAGAAACTTGTGGATATTTTTGAGTACTGCAAAAATTCAATATATCATTGAATACATCTTTGATTATGAATGGAGGATTATTGTTAACATGAATTACTTTCAACTCGTGATTTTTGAATTCAAAAGCAAATTTGCTATCGTTAAAACTATGAATTTGATCTTCCACAATGTATTTGATATTATTATTCTTCATGTTTTTGAGCACATAAGAGATTGCATATAAAATTGAGTCTTTCTTGAAGAGAGATTGATCTGGATTTTGAAGCTCAAGGACTAAATGAATAGCTTTGTGAATATTTTCTTCTTTGTTAATGTCTTGAAGGATTCTGAGATCACTGATTGTTGATGTTGGCGCAATTTTATGAGCAATTAGCCATGAAAGTGCCTTAACAGTGTACTTAAAATTATCGATTATTGGATATTCTCCAGCTTTAATCAGTTCGAGTGATTGTGTTCTGATGTCCTGATTTTCGACTGCTTTGCGAATGACATCATTATTAAAGAAGTCAATAAAATATTTGAATGAATCATATATGAGTATATTCTTTGGATCATTAGTGGAGAAATTTGAGATTAAATCATTTAATTTGATTTCGACACCCTTGAACTCAAAAATTTTTATCTTATTGATCAGAATTATAACATTTCTAAGGTCGATTGAGCCAGATTTTTGAAATTCCTCTAATGCCTCAATAAGATCCTCAAAATATGAACTTGTTTTTGAAACCTTGTCTTTAACACTGTCCAATAATTCCTTATTAACCTCCTTCCCAAAAACACTAATTATTGATTCATGATGATCATCATCAATTTCAAGAGATTCACGATAAATCAAATCAAGCAAATCGAATACAATTTGATATGTTTTCTTAATATCATTTTCTTTTGACATAATTTTTTCTCTTGCTAAGCATTTTGATAACATTACGAGAGTTCTTCCATCAACTTTTGATGACTTGTAATATTCGGATGCTTTCTCAGCAGAATGAGTGAGTGCAAACTTTGATACAAACTTCTGCCTGAAGCCATTTATCATACTTGTGTAAGCAAAAATGACACTGAAAATATTAATGAATTCATTATCGATTGGATCAAGAGAAAAGACAAAACAACGTGAAAAAATGTTGGGTGATATCATTGTTCTTTGTCTATTTCCAAATGGATTGTAAGTCATGAAAATCCTGAAGTTTGGCTCTGCTCTAATAACATTATTTGCACCATGCTCGTATAAGTTAAGTTTTGGTTTTGATGAAAGCAAAGTGATAATTCTATCAAGAATGCTTGGAGGTGATGCTTCAATGCCATCAAGAAGCAACCACTTTCCTTCCTTCATGGCTGTAACAATAATTGAATCATAATGCTCAATTAAATTGTAAAACTGGCAATCGTTATTGATTCTCTTAATAAGATTTGCAATGGCTTGATGTTTTTCTGCCTCTTCTTCAGGAATTGTTTTATCAATACTTGATAAATTGCTGCAGACTTGCTTTAAATTTGAAGGTGTCCATGAATCGATATTGATGTTTTCACCATATTTTTCAAGACCTTTAATCTCTTGGAGAATGTATTCACGCTCTGATTCTCTAATTTCAGATAATGGCCTATAGCCTCCAAAAACAATTGAATCATTTGTTTCTGTATTCATTTGGATAACAACAAGATCCTTCTTCGCTGCTTCTGCGAAGAGTTGAATTGCATGAGTTTTACCAGATGCTGTTGGTCCTTGAATGATGATCGGAACTGCCTTCTTGGTAACTGTATCCATTAACGCAAATAATTCTTTTTGTGTAATTGTTAAGTTTTCAACTTGTGATCTTGTTAATTCATCAGAAATGAAATTATCATATTTCATGTCATTGACCATCATGCAACCTTTCTTGATTGATATATTTATATCATTATTATGAATATCATCTTTTCCAAGAATGGAATTTTGGATTATTTTATTAAGTGATGGATTATGTTTGATCAAATAGATGTAATTCTTAAATGACCTAATTGTGATTGGAGAAGAAATGCTGTTGTTGATTCTTTCTGCTTTGACTTGAAATAGATTTTTGGCAAATTCAAGATCAAACCTGGTTTTGTGATTAACAGCTAATTGTTGGCAAATGGAAATGAACTCATTTTCATTGTAATCTGCTTGCTTGTAGTAAATTGAATTACCGACAATGGAATCATGAGTGAATGCTCTTGTTGTAAGTCCAAATACCATGTATTCTTGCTTCTGTTCGATTGATCCATTTGGAAGATTGATGCTTCTTGAATCATTGTCAAATATTTGTGAAAGAGCATCAAGAACAGAATCTGATGTTTGATTAATTTCTTCAAAAACAATCCAAATTGGACGACCGCCATTTGATTTTGATGTGATTTTCTCAAGCAAAGCAGTCTTCTTGAATCCAAATGATGTTCCTGTTTCATTTTGGCAAAGTTCATTTTGACCAAATATGCTTTCAACAGTTGTTGCATTGGAAATCGTAATGGTGATTAAATCAGCATTAAATAGTGATGCCAAATATTTGATCGTCTTCGATTTACCACAGCCATTTGGACCTTCGACTACAACTGGATATTTCAATCTTGACGCCATAAATAAGGACTCCGCCATTTGCTGAATAGATTTTGTAAAAACAATTGGTTTCAGATTCTTTGCATGAGTATTTGGAATGGTGAAAATTCCTTGGCATGATATTTCATTTGATGTTATTTTGAATGGCGTCGTTTCAGATTTGATATCTGTTTCACTTTTAATTAATCCGCAAGCCAAAAGAGCAAAGCTTACTGCACTTTTTGGATCTAATTTGTCGCTCATCATTAAAATTCTGGAAGAAAGGCGATTCACGAGTACCTTTTGATTTGTTGATAATAGCGGTGGGATGTGGTTAACGAATTTCTTATCAAGAATGAACATGAATTCTTCTGGTATGTAGGCATAAGATTTAACAATTGTTAGTCTTGACAGCATTGCCTCAGAAAGTCTCTTCCTTTCTTCAGTAGTGCAAGTTGCAATGATACGAAAATGATCTGAAGTAAGTGTGATCTTCTGATTATTTTTGGGAACTATTGTGTTTGTATAATCTTCACTCAATGTGAGTTCAGGTGTGACTGACAACAGTTCATTGAGTCTTTCAATAACTGAAATCGAAGGATGTGAGAAATTCTTTAAGATTAATGTATTCTCTTGAAGAATAGCATTTGTGATGAGACCTGGTTTGAAAACAGTTGTGTAATTTGAAATGAAAGAATTAACGTCTCTATCCTGCTTTATGAAAGAGATGATTGTTTCAGTAATTTGATGGATTACTTTCTTTAATGATTCGCCTTTTCTTTCTTCAAGCGAAAGAGTGAATTGTCTGAATTCGGTAATATCAAATTGTCCATCAAAAATTTCTTCTTTGAAATTCCTGAATTTCATGAAAGTATTGTTATTATGTTCGATTCTTGAAAGCAATTCTAAGAGTGAAGATATGATCGATTTTCTATCTAAAAGAACGATACTACCAATCAATGAAGATGCTGTAGATTCTTTGTTGAGTGTGACTGATTTTGGATACTGAGAAGAATTGACAGCAATAAATTCTTTGTAACCAGAAGGTCCACAAATAATAATCGGTTCCTGTGGATGGCAAATCATTATCATGAAATACGTTTTCCAAAACTTCAAAAGCTGATGATCAACATCTATCTTTGGCTTTGGAGTTTTGATATGGAGACTTCCTTTATGCAAAATGATTTCATTACTTGTATTGCTTGGTTTGACCAAAACTTCAGAAGTTAGATCATTATGAAGATCTTTTGCTTCATTCTCTTGAAGATTTTGTGATATCTTGATTGCTTGAATAATTTCTGGTATTACATCTTCATCATAAACGCTTGCCAACATAAATGCAGCTTGATGATATGGTTGAAGATTGCAATCAAAATTTTCGTTGTCTTTGAAATACTTAATTCTTCTTAAAAATTTCCTGACCTCTCTGAATGACCATGGTTTGCATCTGAGAACTTCACTTTGTCTGATGTGTTGAATTAATTGTTCTATAAATGATAAATGCTCAATAAGTTCCTTGTCAACTTCGTTTATGATCATTCTAAGAATATCCTTCAAGTCATCATCTAACAGCGGATATTCGAGTAAGAATATTTTTGATGAAAGTTCAACAGGAAGCTTGTGCCTTCCAAACATGGATATATCATTTTGACAGCCAATGAAAAAGAAATTCTTATGGACAGTAATGGTTTTTTCATTGTTTGGGAGCTCAATTTCATCACCTGGATTACATTCAATTGCCATGCGTAATGACTTGAGTACACTTGGTTCAGCTAAGTTCAATTCATCAGCAATGAAAAATTGGCCGTTGGACATTGCTTCAGCAAGAGGACCTTTTTTGATTGAAAATCCGGATTCAGCAAATGTGACATTTCCAAAAAGTTCTCCAATTTGAGTTTCATTGTTAAAAGATACCTTTTGAACTGCTTGTTCGAGTATGTATCCAAGAGCTTCTGCAGCTGAAGTCTTTCCGTATCCAGTCTGTGATTCAAGGACAACATGCTTTCCAATATGATGAAGTGATATTAATGTTGCAATTAATCTCTTCAATTTTGGAGAAGTCTTGAAATGAAAAGTGGGTGTATCATCCTTAACTTGATCCATTACATACTTAATATACTTGTCATTGATATCTTCAATACTATGTTTGATAAACACGCACTTCAGGAAATCAATAATATAGTAATGATGTAATTCATGATAAACCTCACGTAAACGACGAAAAGCATGAACACATTCAATGAGATTAATTACATCGCAGTTGTTTGATTGCAAGATTTTCATGATTTCATTTACAACTTCATCATCTGTGTTGATTATGTGATTAACGAAAGCTCTGAAAGGTTCTTTGATCTCTTCGATATTTGAAAACTGATCATCAAGATAAATGACTGCAAAGCGATTGAGCAAGGCAGGTGACATTTGTTTGAGTGTTTCTTCGTTTGCTGTGGCGATGATTCTAAAGTGTTCATGTACAATGATATTCGAATCATTTGGACGCTCATTAATGAAAAATTCGAATCCTGGATTGTCAGCATTATCAATCAATGTGTTCAGGCGCTCAATTACCTGACTTGGAGCGGCATTGATATTGTCAAGTAAAAGAACATCTCCATTTGAAACTGCCTTAACAACCGGACCATCAACCCATCTGACTGGAACGCCAAGTGCATTTTCGTTGGATTGAATCGTAAATCTTCCCAAAAGATCAGCAATTGTTGTTTCTGGTGTGCATATGATTCTTCTTGGTTGATGGTGATTGAAATGCAAATACATTGAAATCCATTTTGCAATTGTGGATTTACCTGATTTTGGTTTGCCAATTATAAGAAGAGGACTACTTTTTTGGACGCAAAGAATATTTGACATTGCAAGAACCATTTCGCAAGAATTGTTATTAATGCAATCTGGTATTTTACTAGAACCATAGCTTATTTCTACTGTACTTTCTTGGAACATGAGTTTCATTTGATCAAAAAGTTCACGTTTAACTTCAGTTGGAAAACTTGCAATGTAATTCATGTAAATTGAAGTAGATAAGTTAATCTTTGAATTAGCAAAGTTTATTGTTGATTTGATATCTCTGACTGTGAATTGTCTAAAATATTTCATGTTTTCAGCTTTTGTCTTGCATATTTCTTGGAATTTGACCAAATTTTTCGCATCCTTATCTTCGAGTTTTGATGAGGCGATTACCATTAGTTCATCAAAGTCAAAGCTATCGAAGTTAATTAAATGGAATTTTGACATGAATTTTTCTGATAATTTATTTCGATTTTTCAAGTAGTCTTCTTCTGCTGGATTCTGTGTTGCTACAAGTTTGAAATCAGGGTCGCGCTTTATTTTCTCGATTTGTTTTTGATTTGTATCAACAGTTAAAAATCCTGAATCAAGCGAAGATTCGATGCATTGAAGGACCTCTGGGGAAGCAAGATTGATCTCGTCTATGATCAATGTTCCTCCGTTTTCGTATGCGTTTGTATAAGGACCTTTTTCAAATTTAGCAAATTCCTCGCTTGTACTCTTAAGAATTGTTCTTCCGATCAGTTGATCTACAGATGTTTCTGAACTGCAGCTGAATAATTTGAGCTCTGGGTCTTGTAAAGCGATTGTTGCCGAATAAGTTTTTCCAGTTCCTGTTGGACCGTTCAAAAGAACAGGAATTCCTCGACTTGTGTATTCCCTAATGAGTTCTACACGTTTCTCAGAAAGACCTGTTCGCACAAATCCTTCAGGATACGTAATATCACTCATTAATATAAAAATATAAATTGAATGGACATTCATTTTTTGACTAACGGTGGAACAATCATATGTCTTATTTTCTTACACATAAAAATAAAATCTATGCTGGACATAGATCCTAATTATCAAGTAATTAATCAATATTTTCATGTCATTCGTTTTTCTGAAGTTCCTGTCTTATTTTTGGTATAACTCTGTTTCATATTGCACTCATAAAAATAACGCCAAATCTCCAAAAAAATGATAATAAAATTTCCTGTCTTGTGATTTAACCTTATTGAGATGTTCCTTTTAAGTCAAATTTTTTGATTTTTTTTAAAAACTATTACACAATTTTATGATGTTGAACAACTAAGCATAGACACTATAGTAACATGTCTATATGTACATATGAATCTTAGTATACAATATAATTAAATTCAATAAAATTTGAATTCTTATATTAAGTAAAATCCAAATATCATAATGTAAGCAGTATGCATTTAATGGATATTCTGTGTTGCATGATAATACATTTCTTCATTTGCTCAATAGTAATTGTTGTTGAATTCTTATTATTAAAGTAAGATTATAATATAAACATGAAAGGATATAATGTCTTCTTTATGTTAAATGTTGTCAAGAAAAGACTGAGATCAACAACAACGTGTTTTTGAAGACGAAACACACTCGAAAAATGTCATCAATTCTAAAACATAACTGATGAATATTGTTCAAATATATAATGGGATTATAGAAACTAATCATTATTTTAAAGAGAAACAATATGATTATCGCTAAATATTTCAAATTATGATAACATTTTTTCTGAAATTTTGGGAATAATTGCCATGTGGCATAAAACATCTAAATATCAATCAAACCAAAAATAATTCAATTGCCGATCATTGTTCTGAAAAATGTAAATATAAAAGTGTCAAAAATGTTTTTCTTTCTTTTTTCATCTTTTTCGCATGGTTTAACACCAATTGTCTTATTGCCGCCATTCTATGGCACGAACCTGTTCACTACGTACAAAATAAAAGACTTTCCGTGGTATTGTCCAAAATCTATGAATGATGAACTTCTTTGGGTCGACGCTACAATGTTCATTTCAAAACGAAAAGACTGTTTTTGCAAACTCCTGTCTACTTATCTCGGCAAAGAAGGCAAAATTCGAAATTGGAATAATATATCGATCTATGTACGCGACTTTGGCGGCGATGAATCAGTACGATATGCCGCAAAATTCAAATTTATTAACTACAATTTCGTGGAATCAATGGTCGGACTAATTGATACTCTAAAAGCAAAAGGTTATACCTTGAAAAAGGATCTTTTTGTTGCCCCATACGATTGGAGGATCTCCCCAGCTTTTTCAGAAGACTTTCATGAAGATCTCAAACAATTGATTGAAAAAGCATCAAAAATTAATAATCACAAAGTAACACTCTTTGGATTTTCATTGGGTGGATTCAATGCACAGCAATTTTTAACTAAAAGAGTTGATAAAGAATGGAAATCTAAATACATCGATAAACTTGTGCTTTTGGCCCCATCCTTTGTAGGAACAACCAGCAACCTGTTATATTTCTGGACCAAGACATCCCCTCTTGCGCCTGGTTACAAAGGTCCTGAATTAGATGAACTAGTTGAATCTTGGCCGTGTATTCATGGTCACAATCCTAATTTGGTTGTGTTTGGTAATAGAACAGTAATCATTGGGCCCGATGGGAGAAACTACACAGCAAATAGAGTTCATAATTTTGCTGCTGAAAGAAATCTTATCAGACCGAAATTCTGGGAGATGTACCAAAAATCTTATCAGATAACGAAAAGTTATCCCGAAGATCCTGGTGTCAGCATTACATTACTGTACAACTCTGGACTTAGAACAACAGAAATACTTCACTTCAAGAGAGGCTGGGATGAATGTCCTGATGAATTAACAGTTCCGGGTGATGAACGAATTCCAGCTCATGGAATGGAGTGGACATGTCGCCATTGGAAGAACATAACATGCTACGATTTTAATGTGCATCAAAAGATATTCGAACATCAATCACTTGTCAATAACAAACGCGTTATTGACTTTATTTATAACATTACGAATGATGGTCAAATTATTCTCCAAAATAATGAAAAATCATTCGAAAAATAGAGATATTGTTTTTTATAAGTGTTTTTATATATTGAATTCAAGATGTGTATGCAATTTGCTGAAAATGTCGCCTCCACATTTTCTATGGAAATGCTCAAGTGGGTTCGTTGCTTTCAAAGCATGAATGTGTGTAAAATTATATTTATTCTTTGAACATCTGTATGAAAATGAATCTCAAAATCTTATATTAATACAAAATATACCTTACGATCTTAGAAATGAACAATACATGAATGGTAATCAATTAACAGAAACTAATAATTATGAAGCTTTTGTTTATCAAATATAACATATCTTTTTTCACCATCTTGATGTCTAATGATTGATTGAAATGCTAAAAATATAACGGATTTTATTGGCCAAGTTGTTGCTCAAAGAATTCTTCTCTATAAATGTCAATGAATCTAAGGTTATTAACAAATATAATTTGAAATGGAAATCGGAAGTCTTGTTACTTTTCTTTTCCAAATAGTTTTACCTTTTCTCGTTGTTATTGTTGAATTTCTCGCGTTTCACTTCCACGCGGAACTAGAATATTTATCAGGCATTCCAGTTCTCATCAACATAACAAGATTGAAGAATGAAATTCCATTATATAAAATCGATTGTTATTTAGAAGTTGAACTAATCCCATCAGATATATATTTTCGAATACAAATGGATATATGCTGACAAAATCCTTGTTGCTACACATCCAAGACCTCATTTGGTTCATTTTGGACCTGCATAGCAGAAGTTGTCAAACAAAATTAGGAAAGCATTTGGAACTAAAAATCTAAGGCCAACAAGATATGTTTTTATTAATCGCCAAGTCAAGCGCCAAATTGAAAACTATGATTAGTGTTTACAAGCTTTAAAGCAAACTATTTCAAAAATCCCATGGGAATCTCTAGTTGACAGTCATATGCCTGTAGCATCTCAAGCAAAACTTTTTGCAACTATTAAACTTCTAGGAACGCCGCCAGGAAATAATGCAATGAAGTCAATATTCATGAAATCGAATTCTGTGATGGTTATTGTTAAAACAAATGTATATGACTACAGTGTTTACACTCTTGCGCATTCAATGAATATAAAAACTGTTGTATTCTTCAATAAAGATTTTCAACATTATTCTATTGGAACTGTCAACGTTACAAAGTTAGTCCAGGCATTTGAAGTTGGAGTTTCATACATTCGCAAAAGAAAGTGGCCTTCAAACTCTACCTATGATGCATTTATCCAATGACCATGGTTAATTTTATTCAACAAAATATCAAAAGTTCAAAAATGATGAATTCAGCTTTTCATTATTATTCAAGAATCAAAAATGATAATTAGGTTATTTCCAAAATAATCTTGTCAGAATTAGATTCAATTTTCATGAGAGCTTTACACATCTTAATATAAATGTAGCTGCAGATATCTCAATAAGCAATTTGGAAGCATATTTTGATACCTTAGGAAAAAAACTCAAGATTTATAAACAGTTCTAAGCAGCATCAATTTTGAAATCATTGATTACTGAATAGAATTCGATATATCCATTTAAATGATATATTATCGTGAAATTTGACAATGTAAATTAAGAAATTTGATAATGTAAATTTACGCGTCATGGATACAATAGCGACTAAACATGTTCAAAAATGATAAAAAAACGGTAAAATTATTTTATCAAATTCTTAAATAGCACACATAAATCTATGCAAAACCAATTGAAGTAGTTGGAATCTGAAAAGTGATATTTCAAATGTTTTTGCTGTTTTTTGCGTTAACTAGAGCTGCATACATGAATTCCTACGATACATTCAACTTCATACTGATGGACATATATAACCTTATTTATCGACATGATGTTTATTCTAATTTTTTTGTATTTCCAAAGTATGGATCATTTGAGGTCAATGGAGAGCCATGCCGCCCTGTTTACAAAGATATTTCAAAACTAACCGTGACTTCGACCACAGAATCTTATGTCATAAATACAGCTTTCAGGTTTGATTCCTATAGTTGTGATTATTTGGATATAATATTGAATCCTGAAGATAGAGTGGCATATGATTTCAAAAGCGAATACATTAAAAACACAATTAATTTATGCTTCTTAGGGTCAGCACAAAAAAATAGCGGATATTCATTCATCTTATATGACGCAACTAAATTATGGCACCAATATTTATATAGATATTGTAGATAAAGAAAATAACGATCTCCTTACTGAGATTTTCTCCATTCTTTCGTTCAAAAAGACATATTCTAATGGAAGATACATCAATATTCCAAATGATAAATTACATGTAGGCAAGCATTATATCCCACTCACTAATTCATACCAAAACTTCAGTGTTAATGCCAATAACTATTTGATATTTTTAGGAGATATGCCAGAATGTATTGTACATGTTGGAAATATTGAATTATCTTTAAGAGAAAATAATATTTGTGCAATTGCATTCAGAAGCGATGGAAACATTTCCATATAAAGCCACGATAGCAAAACTGACTGCTACTACTTTATATTCAGCAACGTTTCATACATCCAATGTGATGAAGTAGTCACAATGATTGGTAGCGTTTCATTAAATCTTAACCCGTTAAGATTCAAAAACTACTGTTTATGATGGTGAATCAAAATTATTATATTTCTTCCCAAATGTCTCCATATTGGATGCCAGACCAATCAATTACGCCTCACCGAAGAAATCAGAAGATTCTATATCTCCATTTGCGGCGTTCTATCACATAGTTTCTGACTATGTGCCTGATTATTATGATAGGTTTATATTCGGTCAAATTGAAATGAACCAGCACTAACAAATACGAATTCAATCATTGAAGATGGTTCGATTGACAAAGCATATCAGCAGAAGAAGGTGTTGTTAACTTAAACGCTAATGTAAATTCAAGAAATCGAAAGCCAACTTCTAACCCCGAATCAAGTTATGAAAATAAAGAAAAGAGCACATCGAAGGGTATGATTGTTGATATCGTTGTGTTCGTCTTCGTTGTGATGATTGTCATTGCTGTAGTTTTCGTTTTCTATGCGAAGAAAATGAAGAAAAATAAAAAGAGTTCTTCTTCTTCATCATCCAAGAAACGAAAAGTATAACAAGCAAAATTATAGCAAACCTTATAATGCGCAAAAATCATCACTGGCATATCCTCCACCACCTGAAAACTATAAAAATGGCTATCAAAACCCTTATTTAACACTATTCAGTAAAATTATTCTATTATTAACAAAACAAGATCACGACCTTTTAAGCATGTTCATAAAGATAATAAAAAACTATATTCCGAAGGTTATAACGAAGAAATACATTTTCAAATTTTAATACCTGGACTGTATACCATTAAAACACCAAAAATTGTATAAACATTTGACTGGAGATCATAAATTCGTGAACATTTTGTTCGAACTAAATGTATTCATTAATTTCATGAAAAACGTTCTAAAATTGGAAATTAATGATGTAATTTGTAAGAAGATTAATTATATGTCATTTTTATTTATTTAGATTTATGAATTTAATATAGAAAATTAAATTTTTAATATGTATTTATGATTTTTTTTAATGATTAGAATTAAGAGATTTTAGAAAATTTAGTGATATTTCGAAATTAGAACCTATATAGAATCAAATTTTCGCGTGAAATCGAAATTTGTCAAAATTGAGACTAAAATTATCTATCTTTCTTACATTAATAACGATCAAAAAAAAACAAAGAATGGCCAACATTTACGAGACAACATACAACAGATTCTTCCAAAGGCCGTCAACAACATCCTCCACAGGACACACAACAGCTACCACACGTCCAAGGAACGATTCTGGCTTCGCAGCGAATACGAGAATGAGTCCAATGGTTTTAAATCCAACTTTTGGCGAGGAAATATCCGAAAGGCAAGTTGTTACGCGCGGGTTTACGGTATCTGAGAAATCAAGAACAAGAATGGAAAAATCCGGTTATTGGGACTCGGAAACAACACATATCAACAAGAAACAAGAAATGAACCTCGTTTCTACACAAATGAGGGACTTCCCGAAGTACAAATCGAACCATGAAGTTTATTGGAATTTGAATCGCAACTTGATCGGCTCCAAAGAACCAACACCATTCTCAAGACAGCACCTCAGCATTGCTGAGAAAAGAATTTTACCAATGGAATCAACAAATCAAGCTGCATATCCGAAGCCACAAGGAAAGTACGGAGTTAACGTTCCATCAAATGTTAGAATGGAAAGGTGCGGATTCTCCAATGCAGCTGTACCGATTTCATCGAAGAAAATCTCACTTTCAGATCGTTCTATGAATGATTTGTCTCCAAGCGAAGCAGCGAATCTCAAACGCGTTGATCCAAATGAGTACCAGAATATACAGTACAACAACCCATATTTGAGCACAGCACAGATCAGTTATCAACATCCTGCAAAACTTCGTGCTTACACAGCAGCGACACAATACAGAATGAACTAATTTTGCATTATTTGTTTTATTTATACTTTTTTTAAAATAAATATTATTATATATTTGCAAACCTATATTTTTCATTTCTAATCTGAACTATAGCTAAGATTATTCCTGAAATATATCCTGTAGACGCAAAATCGACTTATAGTGTTATTTATGAGAAAATTAAAGCTTATTTAAATTTCGACTTATTTTAGCCAAAAATCGACTTATATTATAAAAAATATTATTTTGCTTTTTTGTTTATATTGTTATTAATGAGAAACTTAAATTTGCTTTTTAATTGAAAATCATTCAAGAAAAAAAAAATACATAAACAATATGATATAACGCATATCTTCTCTGCATGGAGCTATATTAGTGTTCACATATCTAACAATTTTAGCTGTGTTATAATTAGCGTTAATGACCTTAGCTTTACATAAATTAGAGTACAAATGTTGAAGGTAGTTCTCAAATTTGTTTGTCTCCATCTGCTCAGTGTTTATTAACATATTTCAGACCTTCAGCGTAACAATGAACAACTATCAATTGGACATCCCAAACTAGAACAAAATATGTCCTGTATTATTAATAAACAAACATTCGGAAACTGTTGCTGGATAAACTTCTTTGTAACCCCTAAATTCAATAATTCCATTGTTGTATAAAATGTTGCACCAATGAACTTTCAATGTAGAAGAGCATTCGGAAAATCTAACATAATAACACGAGGTTAAATTAGAGAATGTAGAGTGTTCTGAAATAAAGAAATCTTGCTTGAAGAGGTGCTATGCACTTTGTAATGTTTGTTTGACTCATTTGGATCTTCCTGAAATCAAAGCGACATGTTGCATATCCATCTATATTTCCACAATTAGAAATTGTGGAAAAATTCATAAAATTCTTATATTCAGTTAAATTAGAAACAATTATATAAGCAAAGTGGCCCCAATTTCTGTCAGAAATACTACAGTTAGTTCCATGCAATCTATTAATGCAGACTTCTCCTTTACTTTTATAGAAAATTGCAGCACCACTGTCAGAGATATTTAAAATGTTCCTAAAAGAGCTGTACTCAGCGAGAAATTTGTTTTCATCACTGTTTGATGTGTTGAATTTAATAGCATTCACAATTAAATATTCAAATTGACAATTTGTGACGAGATATTGGCCGTCATTCGTTATATATCCATCGCTGGTTGAGTATGAACCGCTAAAGAATTCGTTCCACTCATTTCTCATATTTTGTTTTCATATGATGTCGCCTTCAAAAAGAAAGCGGCGTCATTTTTTGATTTTTTTTTTTTTTTTGATCAAATTGAAATGACAAATATCAAATATCAGGAAGGTGTCAGCATATTGCCTTGCTGAAGTCAGCAATACTAAACTTTAGTGTAAAGCCAGAATATGTGAGAATTATAGTGAGAAAGAGTATTTGGAGAACTCAACATATTAAAAAAAATTATACCTAAATCACATGCAAAATGAAAAAAAAATTGTTTACGAATATATAGGAATAATGAATATTGACAACATGTTAGGGTGATATGATATCCAGCGGTATTGCGTGCGACTTTATACGATCTAATTTTACAAATTGCAATTAATTAATTATAGAATCGTATGATTGAGTTTTGAATTGAAAATAATCGTATGTTGTATAAATACAAATTTTTTCAAGTGATATTGAATATATGATAGTATTTAATATTTACATACAAACAAATATAACAAGAAAAGAATAAAACAATAGAATAATAATTAAGTTAGAGAGTCATGATGTCGATAGATTCGTCGAGTCGTCCAATCTGGATGTTGCGCGTGTAGTGCATTCCCGGTGACATTTTAGAAAAACAAACAATTTGTCCGTAGTCGATGTGTTTGAACATTTCGTCTGTTCGCCAAAGGATAGAGTTCGGAAAAGTGACGGACCATATCAAGTCTGTTTTCTCAGCTACGGCGACGACTTCGTCTTCGATAGATGCTGTGATTTTAACATCAATGTGTCGATTCTCTGCCTCGTACTGAGCCAGCTGAGCGAAATTGATGGCGTCGCGACTGGCTTGGCGTGATGCGTTAGGATCATAGAAAGTTACGTAAAAAGAGAATCTGAGTTTCTCGAACATGAAGAATGAGACAAACTGTGAGAAGAAATCTTCGATCTTTGATGAATAAGCAAGGAAATCTTCATTTGATACAATCTCGGAGAAACAAAAGTTGACAACTGATACGCTCTGGATATGAGTTGGTTTGTCTCTCTGAAGCATTGTGGGGATTGAATACGTAAGTCTAATATCTTTGTGAAGGTTCTTAAGCATGTCCTTCTTCATGAAGAGCCCTGTCATGTCGTTAGAGACGATTACAGTCTTATCTCGAAGTCGCAGATTGCCAAACAGAGACTTCTTATCGTAGACAGAGTACGAGAAGAAGTGCCTCGTGCCGCTCTGGTCGACGATCTTGCCTGGGAGGTGACTTGACAATGTTCCGATCACATCGCCAAACAAATCATAAGCTGTCTCGTTCTGATCGACAATTTTGTGATCAGATGATGCTTCAAATGTTGGAACAGGGAGGTGTGTGTATATCTCTTCTGTGAGGCCTTCGATTGGACACTTGTATCCAAGGAATTCATCGTTCTCGTCGAAGAATGGGTTGTCGTATTTAGGTAGAGAGATAAACTTGTTGATTAAGTTGAAGGATGTCTCGAGTCTGCGAACCATGATGATTCCATATGTGATCATCATTGCGATAGCGAAAATGAAGATGACAGGTGCAGAGATAAAAGTGAACATGATAGATTCCGATCGAACGTCCATACTTTGATTTAGTTCATACAACAAATCAACGATTGGTATTGTGCAGTTTAATGCCGAATTGAGTGCAATTGTTGCAACTGTTGGATATTTTGAGCTCGTTTGATTCTCCTTGATGAGGAAGTAGTAATCTCTCAGCAAAATCGTCGAAGCGTTGAAGAAGTCAACAATAATACTTTCTTTTATGTTCGAGAAAGATATTTTGATCTTTTCATCACCAATGATGTTCGGATTTGCATTATAACTGTAATTTACTGTTTCAGAGAACTGATATGTCATTCTATTCGAATACAATGAAGAGATTACAGAAGTAAGAATGGAATAAATGTATTTGATTGTTTCCAGGGCAACTTCTGCATTCTCGTTTTCAGTGTAATTGATCAACTGAGGAAGAAGCAAATCAGAGTTTGCAATGATTGGAGTGACTTGACTCAAATATAATGAAAATCTAGTGAAATCTATATAACTATAATTGATGTAATTAAGTGTTATACAATAAATGACACAAATTATGAAAGGCAATAAACAAATAAAGAAGAATTTCCACATCGTTGCCTTGTACTGGTTTCCTGATGTATAAATATTAGAATTCGCAATAAGCATATCATTGTAATTCTGATGAACAACTGATGAGAAGTTCTTATTGAAGTGCATCGCTTGCGATGCCATTTCGTAGTGAAAGTCGATAAATTGCTTTGATCCAATGAAGAAAAGGATGATATATATTATCAATGTGAACAAGAGGAAATAAATGCAGTAATACAATGCATTGTGAACTGATTCTATATTATCAGAATAAAAATTAAACAAGCTTGTTCCTCTTTCGCAGATAGTGTTAAATAAATCAATCGTGATGTCGGAATCTGTAATATATTCTTGACTGTAGGCCGCACCAAGGATCTTTTCTCTTGCTGAATTAATGATATTCAGAAATGTTTTGTTTTTAATAACTGACGGAATTGCCGTTATAGCATCTAAAGAAGAATTGATATAGAAAATCGCTGAATCAATGAATAGTGGATCGATATCTTGTTCTTTGTACAAATACGATAACATATCGTAAGCATATAAAATATTCGCGTAAATCGTGTATTGGTTCTTCACTGCATTTCTTCGACTCCTTGCGGTTGAATTACTATGTGATATCCACATATAGCAAGCAACGCAAACTAAAAGAATAAGAACCATCATTCCAATAGATACACCTTTGATTATTCTATATTTTGGTGGCTTGAACTTAGAGATACTTTCCATTCGTACATGATAATAATCATCGGAGATATTGAAGCATTCGTCAGCAATAATTTTCTTATCACAGTTATCTTCTTCTCCATCTTCAATGACGGGTTCATAAAGTCTTTTTGGTGTTGGCTCCAAATAAACATTCGTAAGAAATGCTTTGTAACCTCCAATAATTTGATCATGGCGTTGAAGGAAAGACATTGATCTTTGCACAAGTACTGATAAATTAAACAATGCATTTCCTGCCATTATTTTGTTGTTTTGAATAACATAATACCAATATTGTTCGTGTTCGTGATAACACATCGAAAGCAGAGTGTTGGATATCGCATCTCCTTTCTCAGTGGAGCTTCCATGAGCTACGAATAATATCGATCTCAACATCGAAGAAAAATAAATATTCGTTGTATTAAAAATCGATAATTTTTCAGCGAATTGTAGTAATTCTTTGTGCGCTGATTGGTCGTAAAGCTTAAATAAGATTGCGTATACTATTAACGAATAATTTTCGGGATATTTTTGCATTAATTTTTCTGGAAAGTTAGTAGCGAACTTGTCTTGGTCTTTATGAATATCAGCGACAACAAGAAATCTGCAAATTCTTGAAGAAATGTAATAATTCGGGTCAACATTTGCTAATTTCTTAAGAGTGCGTTTAACCCACCATCTCGAGGCATATGTGTGTATAAATGCAAGAGGAACTCCTATAGCGATCGCTGTCCACAGCTTCTTCAGCGAAGATTCGGAATATTCAAGTTGATATCGTGCTGTGCAAACAATCATTATTGAAACATTCAAAATATAAACGACTGCGATGGCTAAAAATGAATGCCAAGCACTGTGATAAACAGGGAATCGAAAAAGCCATAACAAAATAATAATTCCGTAAGTAAAGAGCGCGATACACACGAATGTTGTTGCTTGGAGTTCCTGATCTGAGTATTCTATATAAAGCATTCCAATAATCAAAGCGTTGTAAAAATAAAATAAATTCATTGAAACTCTAAAGTTTGGCGAAACGTAAACGAGTTTTTCCATTCTAGAATCTGTCATTAGTTTTGTCACAGCGAAAATTATTGATGGCGCTGAAAAAAATGATAAAAAAGATATTAATAGAACGTTTCTCGTCTTATAATATATGAAGTGAAAGACTGAAGAGAAGAATCCTATAACAGTGATCGTGACTAAAACTGGTGATATCGTATTAAAAAACGTATTATACATTAATGTCGGCATTGAAAGAATATTTTTTGTTCTTCGCTGGCTGATCCTTATTACTGTAGATATAAGTGATAACGTGAATATAATTATGAAGGTAACAGATGATTCTAGCGAAAAAAGCGATTTTGGCTGAATTTTATAAGTAGTTCCAACTATTGTTCTATAGACATACAGCCAGTCCGTGGGATAGTCGCCTGTAAACCGTTCAATGTTAATAATTAAACTCGATATTACTTGAAAACCAATTAGCAATGCGTTGATTACAGCGACAACATGCTGCCCAATTATCTGTGCTTTGGTGAAAGACCCCAAATCGTCGAAATGCCGGCAAAACGTAAGGAATGTATTTGTTTTCTCGTCGCTTACAATATTATCCCATACTTTCATATTTTTTGGAGCAAAAAAAACATTTTGGCTAAAAATTAAAGTTTTTTGGTATATGTTAATGAATGATTTCAAATGACCGAAATTTTTTCATAATTGTTCACAAAATATTCTATAAGAACTATTAATATTTGTAATAGTTTATGAAATTTTCTTTGAGACTTCTTAAAAGTTCTATATCAGGCTGAAATATTGAAAAGAATTTACAAAAACTTCTATGAATTTCCTCAAAAATTTTATGTTCATCATTAATTATACAATAATATTTAACGAATAATTATTCATTTACAAATTTCTTTGAAAAAAATGTATAATATAGCTTTTTTGTTTCAAATTTTCGACATATTTTATCTGAAGCCAACTTCATGATTATACCTGATTGGTTGACACATTTCCTTGGTCATGTTGCTCATGTATAGGGCCATCAAATTCGTATAATCAAGTTTAATGATTCACATTCGTTGTCGAATATACCATGAAAGAACTTATGAGTTGGTGCCAAATTTAATTTAAAACAATAGGCGTGCATGAAGTGCATGCTAATACATGTTATATTTTGATGTTAATAATGACAATATACAATAAAAAAATGATTTGAAAAAAAAATATTAAAAAAAGCAAAAAAATGATGGATGGATTGAATCAAACCATGTCGTGATTGTTATCTATCTTTCCAAGACTTAGCAATTGAGCCATATATCCGGCGAGAACTACTCTCAATTTATTTTAGGTATTTAATCATCAGCATGGCTTGGGCTCTCTGAAATTTCCTGAATCTTATGTATGAATTATATGGAAAATCATATTTACATCGAAATATCTGATAAAAATACACTTTTATTTTTTATCATATTAATTTTTACCTATCTCCTGATTTCTTGGTATATTGTTGTTGCATGACGTCTTACTATTAAGTAGCATCCCTTACAATATACATTGTTCTTGCTAATCATTCTTTGTTATGATGATGTTGAGTTATATCTTTGTGTAATAGATACTCTTCATCTTGCCAAATGGTCATATAAATTGTATGATATGTATATCAATAAGGTTTAATTAAAACTAATCAATATGAAAGTTAGATTGAAAAATACAAATTCAGGATAACACGCAATTATGCATTAGTAAGTTCTGCTGCAACTTAATTAGCATCATCTGTGTTTCATGTTTATCGCTTGTTGAATGCATTGTCATAACACTATACCGAAAATTTTAGAGGGAAAATTATAAGGTTATATATTTTGAAAAAAAGTTTTATGAAGTTTGATTCAAACCTGCAACAGATAAGTGTGTTTATGCCGGTATGACACTCTGTATTGAATTTTAGAAGTAGTTTCTTGTTATATAATAGTCTCCAAAGCTTGGCAGCTTAGTTATTGGGCTCTCCAGTTTTTGATATGATGAGTCTTATTAAGAAATTAAAGCAATCCCAAGCAGCTCTATAAATTCTCATAAAACCATGATATTCAAAGAATTCAATATCAATTACCCAGATGTTCGACAAGATGCAAGTTCCCTTTAGGCCGAGGGAGCATCGGATGATAACCATTATTTCAGTTTGGTCATGGCCAGCCACCTGGAGCTGATACAAATCATGAGCAGTATTGAAAGTATACGATATACGCCTCCTGTTAGACATAATATCTATTGTCATTATTCGGCCCTGGTAGAAAAAATATGTTTTCACTTACAGCTTGGACTACAAATTAAACACAATTTTCATAAATTTTTCTTCTTTTTGGTGCAAATTTTTTAAATATCATATTATTAAATAAACACGAATAATGGATATAAAATTTAATTTATGATTTATGATATTTTAAGCCGTTGTCTCTAAAATTGAAAAAAATTATTAATCTTTTATCAAAATTACAAAATATATTAAAAATATCAATATGAATGTACCTAGGGGGTTTGCTTGTATATAATTATTCTTTTTGTAAAGAAAAAACAAACACTTGTTGCATATTATATCTGCAATTTATTCAGCAAAATTTACAGTAATTTTTGAAAATCTAAAGGATGAAAGGTTGTTGTATACATATAACATCACCTCAAAAAGATAAGACCTTATCGTATGATTCATCGAGAAACATCTAATTTAATGAGGTAAAAATGGACGTTTCTAGAGGGTGTGGAATTGGCAGTAGTGTAGTTGAAATGCGCATTGCCTCTAGTTTATGTATATCGTCATGAAAAGCGAAAAAAGTATTTGGTGATGGAGATATAACTTGAAACTTTTGAAAAGTCTACACGTGAACATTATTTTTTGGCCTAGTTTAGCTTTTTGATGTCCACATGTAACTAGCTCACTCAATCCAGGGCAAAAATTCATGGTTGACCGAGTAGATATCTGGATAATTTGAATATCAAGGTGAAGAAAGTGGTTGTTAGACTATGCAGAGGACGCTGGACTGTTCCTCAGGTTGAAACTAAGAGTTTTGCTGAAGCTCTGACCTCAAGATTAGGGTCTGACCCGTAGCAACCTCCTGCAAGCATTCATCAAAATGGCCATCGTTGTGTAAACCTCACAAATTAAGCAGAGGACTTGCATCTTGTCGAACATCTGGGTATAGAAAATATAAAGTTTAAATCAAAGCAAATACGAATAAATTGCCAGCAAATATGAATACAATCTATAACTCTGCTTTTATGATGATTAAAAAGCAAAAAATAATATTAAATATCATAATCGATGTAAAAGACAGTAGATAGCATCATCATAGAGCACAAATGTAATTGGCAATCAATTTGAATTTTAATGAAATTTCAATATTTTTTCTATGTTGGAAAAGGTTTTGCTGATAAAATGTCACATGCTTAGCATCATGTCCTGAACAAATTTTCCAATATATTTGTAAAACAGAAGTGATTTTTTCTCGCTTAACTTGGAATAGATCATCAACAAAAAGTGAGAAATAAGGTTAGTTCCCTGTCTGTCCCTTAATCTATATTTTGAATATTTTTCAAAACTTATCTGTCATATATGAAATACATCAACAAGACTTTAATAAACACAACAAAAAGTAGTGAAGTTATTTTTTCAATTTTCTCAATAAGGTTAATTATGCTCAGCAATTTGGATAACCCTATCTTTACCCTTCTGGCGGCTTATCTATCATGAGATGCTCAACTTATTTCTAGAATGAAAAGATTAAACTCGATCTCATGTCTTAATAGAGGATATATCAATTGCTACCAATTTAGGTCTCAAATATACCCTCAATGCGTAGAAGTGAAGTTCCCTGAGATTTATCGAAGTTCGCCGTAAAAATTCCAATAAAGATATGTCAAAAAATTTAACGCCTTTATCAAATTTAATCAAATATGATAAATGATAATTAAAAATCAGAATAATTAACTGCGGCATACAGATAATTGAAATAAATTTGGCTTTTAAACCAAAATTAATTAAATTCGTTTGAAACTGATGAATTCAATGAAAAAAAAATCAATTTCACAAAGATCTTGATTATGAAACTATATTTTGTGCATACATATATATTATAATTTTTTGAGATTGTGCAGCTATGTTGGTTAAGCATTCAAAGCGAAATATAGTCGTAATTCTCAATTATTTTTTATACTAGCTAAAAAATAAAATAATAAATCACATATTACTTGATACAGAAATATGCAAATCATATGTAAGAACATGAAATCAAATGTAATATTACATTTCATTTGATGATTAACTCTTACTCATTTTAATACATTACATCCTACATATAACTATTCTGCAAAGGAATGATTTTTCAACGAGCACATATGTAGTTATGATTAGAAAGAAAAAATACAATTACATCAAGAATCGAACACTCGACTAATATGTTAAAAAACACTTTTCCCATTAGACTAATTTGACATGTAAATTTTCAAATTACGAATTTTTATTTAATCAAATTATAAAATTATGATCTCTATAACTTAAGTTAGTAGAGCTTAGATATATTAGTATGAGCATCTACACTACCCCCTATGTCTACCATTAAAGTTACAAAGAAATTGAATCTGGAAAATGGAGTGTCACAGCCTTTGATTATATTTTGGTGTCAGAGATTCCGTTTCAATAGCAATAGAGAGAGGTGTCGTATGTCTTATGATAAATGAACAGGCTTGGCTAGTTACATTTCACAATAAATAACAAATAAGATTAATTTATCCATCCTCATTATATTTATCAATTGAAATGTCATTTTTGAGTACTTTACAAAAACCGTGTATATAAAAAATGTTTATTAGATGAGAAAAGCAAGGATAAGGAGTGATATTTCAATTCTCCATTCGATATACAGTAAGAGGCTAGAAAATCAGCTATTTTGACGGTACTTTTTGGGTGATGAAACGAGAAACGGAAAAGTTCTTTGCTGTAGAACAGAAAGCAGAGCGTGTGATTGTGGAAGGGACGAGGATGGTTAGAACGTCATCAAGGACAAACTTTCTCTACCTCCATATGTATTTTATGTATCGTCTTGTAAAGTATTCAATTTATGTAGCTTTTTTCCGGAAATTCCTTAATTCCAAATTATTGAATAATGATGACAAAATGGAATAAATGAATCCGCTTTCATAAGGATTATCTATTCGATTGAAAAACATCAAATCACAGAGATTTCTAAATGAAATCAATTGATGTAATAAAGATTAATTGATCTAATGCTGTAGTGATGATAAGATGGGATTTATTGATTTCAAATATAAACAATGATAAAATGTAATAAATGATTTTATCTAACAATCATACTTGACGAGAAATTTAAACTACATTTTGTAATAATTGCAGGTATTTTGTTTAACAAAGATTTATACAAAATAGATTGATTTGCTTCATATCAGAATATAAAACAAAAGATATCAGTTTATCCAATATTGGAATGATAAACAAAAGAGATTGGTTTTTTAGATGCCAAATGATTTTATTTCTTAGTGATGTTAAAATGCCAATGAATAATTTGATAAATGGTGTAATTATACAAAATCAAATATATATATCATGTCATTATTTCATATACAATGAAGCATTGATATGTAAGGGGATTAAAATTAACAAACTTTTCAGCACGTGTATGATAACATTTTTCATATTTGGGAATATTTACAAAAACTTCATATTCACTTTTTGTGGATACAATATTTGCATTATATGTATTCAAAACGCTATATTGATTATTTAATATATATGTATTGTCAACATATAATTGCCCATATATTGCAAAGAATAGCCATAAGCATTTATTATTAAGAAAATTGCAATGGGAAATATAATATTCATAATTATTAGAGTAACAAAAACCAGGATAGTAATAATATCCCTGATCAGTATTATTTAAAAAATTGCACGACGATGCCTTGACATATCCGTCTGTTTGATAGAATGTGATTGAATGAACATTGTTCAAATATAGTATCGAGTTTGATATTGTCGATAAATTCTGAACATAAAAAAAGGAGTGAAAACAGATGTTTGACAATGAAGACGTCGATAAATTTATGGATCTAACGCTCCATTTTCCATGTGACATGTATATCAAGCTATCTTGGCCTGAACAACCAGCATAACAAGAAAAATTATGATAATTATTAAAATTACTATCAGATTGGCAATTTAAGGCGGAACCATTTTGAGCATATGTATTTGTAATAGAGTTATAACCGAAATTTGCGTTTCCTCTACAATAAATTGCTCCGCATTTATTCGATCCATTAAAATTACAAGAAATAACTGTTAGTGTATATCCTAGATTCGTGAAATTGATGATATACCCCTGTCTACTGTCAAAAAAAGAGCATTTGACTGTAAAATTATCTAAAATAGCAAACATTTACATTTTGAACGATAAGAGGATGAAATTTGACATGTAAATTGTATTGAATTTAGCGCTATAAGGAAACACTTTCGTGGTCGATTTTGATATCTTCGCGTTGGGTGGCACGAACTTTTCAGCTCGATTTTGCAGTCTTCGCCCCGTGTAGCATGTGCTTTTGGCCTGAATATTACCATAACTACTTTACGTGTCAGACTTCTTGCTTTTGTCATGTAAATGTCAGAACCGCTGGATAGTTAAGCATATCACCACCGGCCTGCACAATTGAACAATTACCTCCGATTTCTTACGTTTTGATCTCACACTGCCATTGGGATCACTTGTATAAGGATTCATTGCTCAAAATCTACGCGCGCAATCCAAACTGCCAATTTTTCGCACCTTTGAAGGTCGGTCAGATGATGGACGGTTGGGGCATTAAAAATATACTCTTCATTTGTTGAAGCTTTTCAAGACTTCCACAACAATCTCCAATGTATACGTAGATATCTCTATTGCTTTTCATCACAGAAGACAGTGCAATCAAGTTCTTAATTCAAAAAATAATAGAAAAATAGATTCTAAAACGCAATGTTAGTAGTTTCAATTCCTTTCCATTTATTGAAAGTGGTTGAATTGAGAGCTAAAAAGTTGATAAAAAGTACCACAAGGAGGAGCTTAAACCAAAGAGCAAGGAATAATCCACATAAAATCTAAAATAAACAGATTGAAAGCTCTCACGAAATAAATTTGAGAAAAATTATGTTAATCTATGCATGCAACTAAATCAGGATAATAATATTTCAGAAGTTTATATTTTGAAAGGCTTCGTTCGCAATTTTTGTGAAATTTACAAAGGTCACGAATTTTTAATTGCTAAATATTGAATCTTATATTATGTATATAATGGCTGCGTTTTTCATAGAATTTATTCAAATTTTCGCCATTTGAATTTGTAATTGTTATTGTAATGACATATAATAATATTATAAGGTTTTTGTATTAATAAACCTTTCATTGAATTTTCCCGGCCGGTAAATCGTATTATGCAGGCTATTGTGGTTCTATTGCTCTCAAAATTACAATTCAAGAATTTGAGAAGGCCGAAATTTTTTAATGAAATCTAATCAACAGTCAATGATATTATCGGAGTCTACACAACGATTTAAGCTCAAAATATAATTATTATTATTTCTGAGAAAAACCGCTTATCAAGTTTAAAATGATATTGCTATATCCTATGTGGACTTCAAAATTGTAAATTTTTAATCGTGACTCATTCAAATTTCGAACATTTTTAAAGAAATATTTGATAAGAAAAAAAATATTTCCAAAAAATGTTTGGTGCTTTTTCTGCTGCTCAAGGATTATTAGATCATCACGGTTTCGAAATATACAAAGTAATCTACGAAAACGACAACATTTGCTTATTGGAAGTTAAAATGGAGCCTTATAAAACAGTATTTGGTTGACAATAGTAAAGGATCATGAAACATTTAGGACACAGATAGAAATACTTACAGCCGCACGTCACAAAAATATAGTCAAGTTAGTTTCATACTTCTCAGATCAAAACTTTTACTACATTGTTCACGAATCATACGGCGAGAATAACCTCGAGGAACAAAAATGCTCCCTCGTGAGGAAATACAGATGTATTCATTACAAATTCTTTCAGCTTTATATGCATTGCACGCAAATGGTGTTACATTGGGTAGTTTCACACCACAGCGCTTTCATTTCGATAGGAATGGGCTTATTAAGATCGTCAATTTCCAAAAAGCATCAATTGACGCTAATTTGACGGTCTCAAAATACCAAATCACAAACAATTAACCTGCTCCAGAACTATTCCTGAATGAGCCCTTCAATGGTGTTGCAGCTGACTTATTCTCTTTTGGAGTTGTTCTTTATCATATGGTAACAGAAACATATCCATGGAAGGAAAAGTGTGAGAACGCTATTGAAATGATCAAAGCTCAGCCAGAACTGCTCTATGGCCAAACAAGCAGTTTCAGAAGGTATTCGGACTTGTTCAGCTCAAAATACCAAGAACGCAACTTGGTAGAAAGAGATTCAATCCAGATATTTATCTAAAACAGAAACTGAAGGTTCCAATATTAGGAATCAAAAAAACAGTTGATATATAATCAATATGTCTTTTTATTTATTATATATCCATGAATTTTTAATATTTGTTTATTAAACTCTCATTTGTTATATTTTAATTACTTGACTCTTCTTTTCTTTTTCAAGCAAACACATGTAGCTATGTAAGAAGTTTAAAAGTTTCAAAAATATTTTAGACATCAAAAGATTGCAATAAATTATGAGATTCTAATAACAGTGTTATATAAGCCAATACATCTATTGCTGTCATATCTATCAAAGACAATGAAAGCATAATGAAAATAAAAAAAATCAAAACATCGATTAGATTTCAGGAAGGAATAACTTAATAAAATGATATTAGGAATTGATAAAACTTTGATCAATGGATTCATCAAACTTGGTCACAAATTTATAAATTTTAGTCAAAAAAATTCAGGATGAATTAGATTAGGATTAGAAAATAATAACACTTCATTTTTAGATATTTCTGCTAGATACGACGTCGGAAAAGAGGAGAGAATAGCACAGGATTTCATTGTCAATGATCAAGATGACGATAATGCTAATGATTTTGATTCTTATGATGAATGTGAATATGATTTCATCATTGAAACAAAGAAACAAACGAAGTCGCAGCAGCTGAAGGATCTTCAGAAAGAAGCTATCAAGAACAACAAGAAGCATCATAAGGATACAACAATCCGTGGTGTTTACAAGAAACGCAACGTTCGAAAGCCAACAAACAAATGGTGAAATGCTGAAATAAACACTTTGTTTGTACACAATAATCATAGCATTTTTAAAATCATCAATATAAACATATGATCGCTCTTCAATGTTGATGTGTATAACATTTTAAAATGTCAAGACTAGAAATATGAAATATAGTCATAATTTCATAGATGAATTGGAGTACTTTATTATTATTCATTGTTCGAAAAAGAGGCGTCTCAATAACGATTTTTTTGATGCTTTGCGTCTCCAAATGAACTTCAGCGTTCCCGACGAAAAATTCCAACAAAAAGTGCTTCGTACAAGTACTGTTAAGCATCCCTAACTCTCATCTTTATTAGGCGGGGGCTGCGCCTGAAAACACATCTAAATTTTTTCAATTTTGAATTGTTAACCGCGGGGACTGAGACGCCGTGGCAAAAAGTCTCCGATTATTTTGTGAATATTTTACATCCCAGTTGATTGTTTGATGCTTCTACACTGTGCAAAAACACGATAGTCAATATGGCTAAGGCGAATAAAAACTTCAGTCCATGCTTTAAAATATCTGAAGATATAGAGGCGGGAAAAAAAACAAAATCGTCATCATTTTTATGTGTCGAATTGTTGTTTACATGGCAAAATTTTAAAATTCTGCCTTTATCATTTTTTTCCAATGATTGCGCTTCAAAGAGCCATCGAACAATTAAATACTTCATTGGATCCATTTCTAGAAGAGTCAAAAAATACTGTTTATAAGTCCTCTATTGATGGTTACTGTGATTTAATTCATGAACTATTATCTTTCTTGCAAATTAGGCCATTATATATCGATTATATTCACGATGTGATAAAATATCTTTACGAATCAGCAACTGATGATTGTATTTATTCACAAATTCCAAATCTAATCACGCAATACATTTTTAGAAAATTTAACTCCATTCATAAAGATATTGTTAGCTCTATGGCTCCAATTTTAAGGTTGTTATCATATTTAGTTCGATCAAACGTTATTTCAACAGAATTGATATTAAACGAAGTTGTTAAAGATAGTTTTCATGGCTCAATAACTGTTCTCAGATTCTTTTTGTCACCAATTACTGAAGGGAGAGATAGGAAGCTTGATAGTATTCTAAGGAGTGTTGACAATATAACAGCATCTGATAATCCCGATATTTGGACCTTGTATAACATTTCGAAGCATTATCAGAAATCTGACTGGGAGCGACTTGCTAATGTTCATTCATATGGATGCGAAGCGAATACATTAGAATACTTTCTTGTTACAGATGACTCAAATTCTCTTCAGATCGCATCTGCTGATGATCCATTTGATTATGATCAAAAGATTGAGATTCCAATGTTTATGTATTTTGCTGGATGCCAAGCAACACTAATTCAGTTTGCAGCTTTCTATGGAAGTGTGAACTGCTTTAAGTATTTGATGCTTAACAATGCATCATTTGAAAGTCATGGTGAACCAACATTAATGGATTTCGCAATTTCAGGCGGAAATCTCGAAATTGTCAGATTGTGCGTTCAAAATGGTTTAGAGCCTTTTGACAGTATTCATCTCGCGATTAAATTCAGACACAGAGATATTTTCAGTTGGATTCTCGAAAACTATCAGATCTCTCTAACAAGTCAACAGGTTGCAATAAACTGTGCAGAATGTAATTTTGTTGATGGATTCGAAATTCTCGAAGACTTTGAAATGACATTCAACAAAAGTGAATTATTGAATCCCGCAATGTCCAATTGGAACTTCATGTTAATTGATCATCTCGGCCTCCAATGGAGGAAAAATTCTATTGCGAAATGCGTTATGTACAATAATATATCTCATCTGACAAGAATTCCAATTCTAGATGAAAATAAATTTGCCAAAGCATGTTTTCATGCAATCGATGCGAAAGATAATGATATTGTTTTCAAGCTTTTGGAAAATAATCCAAACTATTTGAACTCAATGCACAAAGGAGAAACAATTCTTTTCCACGCTGTTTCTAAACTCAATTTAAATGTCGTTAACAATCTCTGTAAACTTGGTGCAGATCCTAATTTAATTTCCCCACAAACAAATCTTACACCTCTTGAGAGAGCTGCAGAATTAACACAGCCGATGACAGTAGCAATCCTTAGATTTCCAGGTGTTGATCCTTTTATTAGAGACCCTGTCAAAATCGCATTTGACCATGGCAACAAATTTTGTGCCCAAGCGATACAAAAGTTTATAAAAACCAAAATGAACAGAACATGAAATTTCATGATTATTCATTTGTTTTCCAAAATTGTTATAAAGATGTACGTTGATGCATAATATAATATCTTTTTCAACTTGGTACATTATAGATATTAATAAATGTTGATTAATGGAATTAAGAAAAAAAATTATAAAATTATCGGTTTTGATTTGTTACGGCATCTCAGCGTTTCAGCTGTAAGCCATTCAATTTTGAATGGTTTATTGCTTTCCCCTATGATTTTTTTATGCTTCGCATCTCCAAACAAGAAGTGCTTTCTTCAGTGATTGTGCTTCGTACAAGTGCTGTTAAGCTCCGACAACTCTCATCTTTAATAGGCGGGGGCTGCGCCTCCCGAAAACACATCTAAAATTTTCTGCATTTGTCGTTCATTTGGGGACACAAAGCGTCAAAAAATTTGTCGAGGATGTCATAAATTTTGAATTGTTTATGGCCGAAACGTCCTGAGATGCAGTGGCAAAAGCGTCCAAAATATCGAGTGGAATATGTAACACCATAAATTAAATCAATGAATTAATAGCTTTCATCATTGGCAAGGCAGCGAGTTTGCTTTGATTAAAATTATCAAGAAATGCTGAACATGAAAAATCTGAAATTTGTAGTTGGAATATAATAAATATTTAATTTGCATTCACAAAAATTAAATCCCAAAAAAAATTCTTTTGTATTTGTGAATGAGTAGGCAGTTCATTAAAAAAGTGTTGGATATTTTTCACTTCATTTTAAAAATTTCACTTCGATGTCAGTGTTCTTTCTTCACAATAATGAAAACAATGAATTACAAATGGATCGAGAAGCATTAGAGAATTATGTTGAAAGAAATGCTAAAAGGGAACCATTTTCTTTTATAATTTTTATCGGAACTTCGAAATCAAAGAAATCAAGGATAGCTAATGAAATATTTGAAGTATATCATCAAAATGTGCCATTGATTGAGCATGCAACAATTGGAGCTTCTGTTACATATATAGGAAAAAGCAATGAATTGAGAAATCGTTATAATATTCAACAAAATATTGTGAATGAGCATTTGTTTCTTGTTGATGTCCAAGGATTTACATCAATGACTCAAAAAACTGAGAACATTCTCGTTTTCATGACGCCTTTAATATCACAGTGTTCTGTCATTGTATTTTTCCAGCAAAGTTTCACAGATTTGTCATTCGTGCCGATTATCAATTACGTTTACGCTTGCGCTCAAAGAGGTCGTTTGATTTTGAATATCACTGGATTTGAAGAAAGAGGCAGAGAATTATCTGTTCAAGAGATCGAAGAATTATCACAAACTTCTCAGATTTCGAATGAACTGAGAGATCAAAGGGTTGAATTCGACATTGTTCAATATAATCAAAGAACTAAAATAAAATTATGTCAACTGATATTAGAAAACGCGAATTTTAATCATTAAAACGATATCGAACAATTCTTCGATCAGATGAATAATCCTCTTCTCATTGTTCCAGATGAAATTTTCAGAGTTTCAAGTCCTGATGAGTACGGAATATATCACGATTTGCTGCAGACAATGACAAACAAATTGTATGATCTTATTAATGAATTCAGAATAATAAGCAACTCTGAAAGAATTGATGAAGTTGCAAATGAATACAGTGTTCAATTTGAAGACTATTGTAATCAATACCGCACAACAGAGAGAGTGAAAAATCTTATCAATCAGAAGATTCAAGCAATCATCGAAAGTTATAGACAAAGATCTTTAAGGTTGCGTCAAATTGCTGAACAGCAAGATGCAGAGTTACAAAATCAAAGAGAACATGATGAGAATGCATCGAATGAAATTTCAAGACATATCACAGATTTAGCAAATGCTGCAAGAATCGAGATGCTTAATGCCATAAACATGCAGAGTACACTATTTATAAATAATTGCGTATTCACATTAAGGTTTGTCATAAACTAAATTATAAATCATATTAATGAATGAAATTACAACTGTATCTAAATCATTGAAAAGTCATTGCAAATGATATTTTTTAATAATTTACATGATGTAAGTTTTCCTTTTCGCTTTGATATAATTGGATAAAAAAAACTTGACTGCTGATATTTTTAAGTTATTTTGATAAATTATGAATCTACATTGTGTTTAATATTTATTTTATTCATTAAAAAATTCTGATAATAGTACAGCTTCTTGCTAATTAGTAAAGATTACATAATGAAATGAGCTCATGAGTAATTAGATAGCAATATTTTGATGCTACGGAGGTTTCTGGACAGCCTATAAATGAAATTTTATGAATTATCATTTCATTGAGATGAGATATGAATATGTAAACAAATTGATTTGATGCAGTGGAACATTGATTGTAATTTCAACATCAATTTTAGAAGAGGGAGTGAAACAAAATGAAATATTTGTGTTTGGATCTTTCTCATAGTCGAAAGGAACATGAACGCATGAGATAAATTCTGAAACAGTCTCAATACTAGAATCAATAGAATCATGAAAATCATAATAAACGCTAACATTCTGATTTTTTGGAACAATGTTATCAAAAGCATGGTAATTGTAGATTGTTGTTGGATCTGTGACAATAATATTCTTAATATTAGGACAGTTTGCAAAGGAATATAAATCAACAGAAGATAGGTTTAAAGGAAGAGTGATATTTGTTAAATTAGAACAATCTCTGAAGGATCCATTACCAATACTTGTCAATGTTGATGGAAGAGTGATATTTGTTAAACTAGAACAATAAGAGAAAACATAATTATCAATACTTGTCATTGTTGATGGAAGAGTGATATTTGTTAAATTAGAACAATAATAGAAAGTTCCATCACCAATACTTGTCAATGTTGATGGAAGAGTGATATT